>CM054057.1:298359258-298536258 GCA_028641055.1 Alopecurus myosuroides | reverse complement strand
GAGGGAAGGAGCTTCCCAGACGGTCCGTCAAATCGGCTCTGATGGGCCTGCTTATTAGCACCATATGGAGCGAGCCGGTTGGGGGAACCGATGCGGGCCTGTGTACGAGAACCGTCTAAGATAGTGGATATCGTAGTAGTGTTCTTTGGCCAATTCTTCGTGGCCTGCACTGTTTCTTGTCCGGTCTACATAAAAAAATTAGGTATGTTAGCCTAATAGAATGTAACATCCCAAGTATGAAAAAATAGCCATTAGAATGTTTGCTCTCTGTTATTTTATGTTTTGCATCATGGCATCATGTTGATTGCATTTGTTTTGTTTGTTTTCCATTTGTTTTCCTCTGTTTTCATTTGTTTTCCAAACTGTTGTTTTGTTTCTATCAAAAATTCATTTAATATCAAACCCTTTTCAAATTCAATTAATTTCCAAAACAACAACCCTTTTGAAAGTTATGAAAATTGCAAAAACAAATCAATCATTTGTTTCCAATTATTTTCCATAATGATCAACTATTAAAATGAGGGCTTTTAATCAAACACTTAATTCCAAATTGCATTCAACAAATTCAAACCAAACCACAAGCAGTGCCCAATTTGAAATTATAAAATTTACACAACACTCCTAACCTTTTGCTTCCAATTAAAAATATATGTCCACCCTAATTAAATTATTGTTTTCAATAACCACTTAATATAAAGATGATTCAAATTTGAATTAATTTGCAAACCACAAGTTCTTTTGAAAATTTTGAAAATCAAAGTTGCCAAGTGGTTGTTGTTGATCTAATTAACCCACACAATTTTATTCCAAATTTTCCCAACTCCAAAACCCTCCTTTTCTTCCTTTTCAAATCAGCAAAAAAAAATAATAACAAATCAATTAATAAAACTAACAAGAGAAGAGAGAGGCCAACCCCATCCCTTTTTCCTTTTCCCAGCCCACCTAATGCCCAAGCCCACTTCCCCCTGGGCCCATACCCCTTCGCAGTGTCTTCTTCCTCCTCGGTACGGATCGCATCCGGCTTGTCCACGTGCTACAGAGAGATGCAGCAACGGTGATCAGCTCCATCGATCCCCTCTATAAGACCTAACCCTTGCCCTAGGGTTTCCCCCTTCTCCTCCTTCTCCCTCTCCCCCGCCACCTTCTTCCTCTTCCTCCCCTCTGCTCTTCCCTCTCTGCAACCTCCCTGTACTGAACCACCCGAAGCCCCCTCCTTTTCCACCGGCGATCACCGGAGCTGCGGTCTCCCTCCGGCCGCGGTGAGGGCGGGAATGGAAAGCCCTCACCGCGGGCTCCCTCTCCCCCCCTCGGCTTGGGCTGGGATGCAGCACGGCGTCGCCGCCGTCCGCTCCAAGCCGCCACCGCTGCACCTGCTACTGCCCCGACCTCCTCCTGCTGTCCGCACCCAGGTGAGCTCCTCGACCGCCTCGGTTCCCTTCCTCTCGCCTCCCTCCTCTTCCCTTGGCAGCGACCACCGCCCACCCGCACCACGCCACCCCACGCCTCCGGCGAGCGCCACTGCCAACCGCTGCCGTCGGTGGTTTCCCTGTCGAGGTACAGGAAGTGGGTTCAGTAAGTTCAGTTAAGAAACATGCAGCGCACCACAGCTTAACCCCACCGCATCCCCCTTCTGTACAAACCAAGCGCACCAGCCCAGCTGGTTACCTGTCCCTCTGCGCGCCCAGGAGGTGGGGGGTTCGAGTCCCCCCTCCCACAGAATAAAACCACCTTTTTATTTTGCAATGTTTTGGCACAGAAACTTCCAGGGAATCACATCCATGCCCCTGGTAATTAAATTTAGACCCCTGTAAAATATTTTCCTAAGTCCCTAATGAATTAAAAATGGCAGAATTACACTAGATCTTGTAAATTGCATAAGAAAATCATTTTAACTCCAAATCCAACATTTTGAATATGTTTTCAATACCAAATTAAATGTTCTATCCAAATATAAAATTTGTTTACTGTTTTGAATATTTTAAATTGGTGAAACATTTGAATTCTTGTTTAAATCACTTAAATTTGCAAAATTCATAACTTGGGCATAAAAATTCCAAATGCAACAAACTAAATATGTTTTCCAATAAACTTTTCATGTACTTTCCAAATATAAATTTTGTTTGCTGTTTTGGAATTATTTAAATTGCTCAAAACAACTGTTTCTTAATTATTGCCTTTAAAATTGCCAAAATAATAACTTGTTCATTTTAAATCCAATTTCAACAAGTAAAATATGTTTTCCATGCAAAATTAAACCACCTTTTCAAATATAAAATTTGTTTCATGTTTTGAATAATTAAAATTGGTTAAATGATTTCAACCTTGTTTAATTCATTTAATATTGATAAATTCATAACTTGATCAACTTAAATTCTTTTGGGACATATAAAATATGTTTTCCAACCATAAAAGCATAACCTTTTCAAATATGAACTTCACTCAATGTTTTGAACAAATAAAAATTCAAATAAGTTCATGTTTGAATTAAATTCATTTAATTCCTGCTTAAACTTGTTTAGTTCATAAACAATTTATTTGAAATCCTTTTTCAACAAGTGAAACATGTAATCCACCTAAAATTGTGTGTTCTTATTAAATATGAACTTTGTTATCTATTTTGAACAATTAAAATTGGTGAAAACAACACATGCTTGTGTGACACCTTTAAGTAACCAAAATTTCTTAACTTAATAAATGAATTTCCAAACTTGGTAAACCTTATTTCTATTTGCTCTATTGTTGTTATTTTGCTGTTTTCCTCATCTATGCATCATGCTAATTCACTTACACAATTTGATTAGTTGTAAAACAATTAATTCAACCATAATTCATGGGCTTTTCAGGTGCAACTCAAATTGCATGTGGGTCCATTTAATCCTGTTTCTATCTTGTCAACTAGTTTATTTCTATGCATCAATTAAATGGTCATGCATCATCCCATGTTTGTGCACTATGCCATGTTATTGATTGTTTATCTTTCTGCATTGGTTGTTTGCTTCTTTTCGGATACACGACGACGTTGAGACCGACGATACTTACGACACCCCTTCTAAGGATTTAGCTCAGTACCAGGCTACTGGGTTTGCAGGCAAGTTATCACTCACATGAACCATCGTGTTCCTTTCAACATTGGTTACCGATACTTTCCGTTGTCTATTCTGCTAGCCCTATGATTAGTTGCTTCTGTTACGAACCTATCACATGTATCCTTTAACCCTGATATTGCCTCACCTCCATACCTATAACCTTTTGTTTGAGCCAGTGTCTTACTAGCATGCTTAGGTTGTTTTGCTCGAGTCTGTTACCCGTTACTTTCTGTTACTATATTCCATTATGTTCTGGGGGCTCGATGTTTAATCAATCAATCATGCTAATGTTATTATCAATAATAAATTTGATGATAAGGCACCGGCAGGAGGCCCTTTGTGGTTTTGAGGCCTGCTAGTGTCGACCCTAATAGGAAAAGGGTCTTGTCTACTGATCCATGATGAGCGCACTACCCGCATGTGGGAAGCGAGTATGGGCGCCCCCCTCAATTTGATTCGATTCGCATCTCGTCCAAATCGCCTCATTTAGTTCGGGTTTTCCATTTGCTGCATGCATGATCTTGCGAGCCCTTGGTACCCGGGTGGAACTTTCGTAGTCGGCATATAGGGGGACACGTTCTTAGAGTGCTATGAGGGTCCATTTTCTTCTGGGCTCGATTAGCCGTGTGCCCAAGGTGCTTTGGGCTTGATGCGAAGAAGAGTTGAGTTGTGTTGAGTGCCCCGCTTGGTGGGAGGCATCCCATCTGGCGGGTTATTCATACGTGTACGGCCAAATTGGTGCAACCCTGCAGGGATAATCTTCTCGAGAAGCCGTGTTTTCCGCGGTTATGGATTACTTGGTGAAAGTACTGGCTAACAAGTACTCAGGACAACTTAAACCTAATGATTAACAACCTTACACCCAATGATTAACAACTTGACTAGTAATAGGCTTATTGACACAATAATATGAACCATCATTAATTCAACTGTGTGAGTTATCCTCGGATTGCTTCTTTGGATAAGGGGCGAGATCCAGGATGGGTTTGTTTGAGGTTAGTTGATAGGTTGGTTACGATACACGATCTTATCTCCTTTCTGGTAGCCGGAAGTGGTAGAAACTCTGTAGTTGTTTAGAGCAGCCATTTGCAGCATCTTTCATATCCCCTTCCTTCCGTTGCACCCAAAGCATCTGTGCTTGGTGTTGACGGGTTACACTTTGGTGAACTGTGAGTCTTGCTTGCCAGTACGTTTATGTACTGACCCCTTTGGGGCTGTGGTTTCCGCAGACTACGTTTCCAAGGATCTACATGGTGGCTACTACGTGGAGTATGACGAGACTGCTGACGAGTAGATAGCGGACCCGGGAAGGATCCGAGACTTCGTGGATGGGCTCCGTCTGTTCGTTTCCGGCCTCTTAGGCCTATTTGGATCTTGTCTGTACTCAGACATTCTGGATGCTTCCGCTGTGATGTAATGATGAACTGTTGGGACATGTGTCCTCTGGATGATTGTATTTGCTATCTCTGCTCTAATGAGAGCTATTTGCAACTTATTTCAATCTTTTGTGCCGTAGAGATCTGTTGTGATATCAGCTGTTCAAATACCGTTGACGTACCATGTGTGTATGTTTTGAAGTACGTCAACGGAAGTGCCTGGATTTCTATGGGATGGTTTGCGCAGACGTTGAATAGTAGGGAATGGTTGTCACACGTTTACGTGTTGGCCTGCTCATATTGAGATGCGGGTGCCGGTATGCCCCGTAAGCCATTCTATCTACTGTTTAGCGGACTGTGAGTATCCCCTAGAAGTCCGGGTGCGACAAATGGTATCAGAGCCTGTCTGCCTGTAGGATCCCTTTTTACTGGTCGCAGTTGAGTCTAGAAACTATTTTATAGCTATATAGGAAAAATGAAACGTGAGAGTAGGAATTCTGTTCCTTTTCTTCTTTCCCCACCCACCCTCCCCTTTCTGGTAAGGAAGTGCAACGTTGTTTTCCCTTCTCATCTAAACTTTCAAGTTAGGATTTCACGTATTCTGGTTTCTCTAGGATGGTTATATCTACTAGACCATAGGAATGGAGGTGGTTGTGACATGATTTATCATGTTGCCTACTCATGATTGAGAACGGAGGCGTGTAAGCCCCGGAAGCAGATCCTCTATTCCTTAAGCAGTAGATATTGATCCTTTAGAAGCCCGGATGGGTTTTTCCGTAGTACCTCAGGAGTGTTTTGGTCTCGTTTTTCCCGATGTTGCTTCGTTATTCTGTTCTTCTCAACATCCTTTTCGTCCGTTGAAATCTTGTTGTTGTTTTCCACTTCAATTTTTCTACCGGCTTCTAATCAAAACTTCCCAAATATCAAGTCTATCTGGCCAGAGAGGTTGTTGTTGTTTCGAAAACTACCAGGCTTGAGAGCTGGCATTCCTATCACCTGGGGGTGTTTCGAGGAAGCATTCCTGAATCAACACATTCCAGATAATCTATTCTATAAATTAATCAAATTCTATCCAGCTATACACCCTCAATACAAAACCTCTCCCTTTACTTGAAAATGTTCCGGTGGTTTCCAAAGTCCCTGACATCCTTCCAGAAAAGTTGCCAGGGTTGCCTATCGTTTTGAACTTCCAGAAAAACTATCCAAGGTGCACGATGTGTTTCACGTGACACAGCTCAAGAGGATCTTCCCAAGAAGTTTCCGGACCTTTTCTTTTCTCAGTAGGAATCTCGGGGCGCGATTCCTTCAAGGGGGGGCGTTTTGTAACATCCCAAGTATGAAAAAAATAGCCATTAGAATGTTTGCTCTCTGTTATTTTATGTTTTGCATCATGGCATCATGTTGATTGCATTTGTTTTGTTTGTTTTCCATTTGTTTTCCCCTGTTTTCATTTGTTTTCCAAACTGTTGTTTTGTTTCTATCAAAAATTCATTTAATATCAAACCCTTTTCAAATTCAATTAATTTCCAAAACAACAACCCTTTTGAAAGTTATGAAAATTGCAAAAACAAATCAATCATTTGTTTCCAATTATTTTCCATAATGATCAACTATTAAAATGAGGGCTTTTAATCAAACACTTAATTCCAAATTGCATTCAACAAATTCAAACCAAACCACAAGCAGTGCCCAATTTGAAATTATAAAATTTACACAACACTCCTAACCTTTTGCTTCCAATTAAAAATATATGTCCACCCTAATTAAATTATTGTTTTCAATAACCACTTAATATAAAGATGATTCAAATTTGAATTAATTTGCAAACCACAAGTTCTTTTGAAAATTTTGAAAATCAAAGTTGCCAAGTGGTTGTTGTTGATCTAATTAACCCACACAATTTTATTCCAAATTTTCCCAACTCCAAAACCCTCCTTTTCTTCCTTTTCAAATCAGCAAAAAAAAATAATAACAAATCAATTAATAAAACTAACAAGAGAAGAGAGAGGCCAACCCCATCCCTTTTTCCTTTTCCCAGCCCACCTAATGCCCAAGCCCACTTCCCCCTGGGCCCATACCCCTTCGCAGTGTCTTCTTCCTCCTCGGTACGGATCGCATCCGGCTTGTCCACGTGCTACAGAGAGATGCAGCAACGGTGATCAGCTCCATCGATCCCCTCTATAAGACCTAACCCTTGCCCTAGGGTTTCCCCCTTCTCCTCCTTCTCCCTCTCCCCCGCCACCTTCTTCCTCTTCCTCCCCTCTGCTCTTCCCTCTCTGCAACCTCCCTGTACTGAACCACCCGAAGCCCCCTCCTTTTCCACCGGCGATCACCGGAGCTGCGGTCTCCCTCCGGCCGCGGTGAGGGCGGGAATGGAAAGCCCTCACCGCGGGCTCCCTCTCCCCCCTCGGCTTGGGCTGGGATGCAGCACGGCGCCGCCGCCGTCCGCTCCAAGCCGCCACCGCTGCACCTGCTACTGCCCCGACCTCCTCCTGCTGTCCGCACCCAGGTGAGCTCCTCGACCGCCTCGGTTCCCTTCCTCTCGCCTCCCTCCTCTTCCCTTGGCAGCGACCACTGCCCACCCGCACCATGCCACCCCACGCCTCCGGCGAGCGCCACTGCCAACCGCTGCCGTCGGTGGTTTCCCTGTCGAGGTACAGGAAGTGGGTTCAGTAAGTCCAGTTAAGAAACATGCAGCGCACCACAGCTTAACCCCACCGCATCCCCCTTCTGTACAAACCAAGCGCACCAGCCCAGCTGGTTACCTGTCCCTCTGCGCGCCCAGGAGGTGGGGGGTTCGAGTCCCCCCTCCCACAGAATAAAACCACCTTTTTATTTTGCAATGTTTTGGCACAGAAACTTCCAAGGAATCACATCCATGCCCCTGGTAATTAAATTTAGACCCCTGTAAAATATTTTCCTAAGTCCCTAATGAATTAAAAATGGCAGAATTACACTAGATCTTGTAAATTGCATAAGAAAATAATTTTAACTCCAAATCCAACATTTTTAATATGTTTTCAATACCAAATTAAATGTTCTATCCAAATATAAAATTTGTTTACTGTTTTGAATATTTTAAATTGGTGAAACATTTGAATTCTTGTTTAAATCACTTAAATTTGCAAAATTCATAACTTGGGCATAAAAATTCCAAATGCAACAAACTAAATATGTTTTCCAATCAACTTTTCATGTACTTTCCAAATATAAATTTTGTTTGCTGTTTTGGAATTATTTAAATTGCTGAAAACAACTGTTTCTTAATTATTGCCTTTAAAATTGCCAAAATAATAACTTGCTCATTTTAAATCCAATTTCAACAAGTAAAATATGTTTTCCATGCAAAATTAAACCACCTTTTCAAATATAAAATTTGTTTCATGTTTTGAATAATTAAAATTGGTTAAATGATTTCAACCTTGTTTAATTCATTTAATATTGATAAATTCATAACTTGATCAACTTAAATTCTTTTGGGACATATAAAATATGTTTTCCAACCATAAAAGCATAACCTTTTAAAATATGAACTTCACTCAATGTTTTGAACAAATAAAAATTCAAATAAGTTCATGTTTGAATTAAATTCATTTAATTCCTGCTTAAACTTGTTTAGTTCATAAACAATTTATTTGAAATCCTTTTTCAACAAGTGAAACATGTAATACACCTAAAATTGTGTGTTCTTATTAAATATGAACTTTGTTATCTATTTTGAACAATTAAAATTGGTGAAAACAACACATGCTTGTGTGACACCTTTAAGTAACCAAAATTTCTTAACTTAATAAATGAATTTCCAAACTTGGTACACCTTATTTCTATTTGCTCTATTGTTGTTATTTTGCTGTTTTCCTCATCCATGCATCATGCTAATTCACTTACACAATTTGATTAGTTGTAAAACAATTAATTCAACCATAATTCATGGGCTTTTCAGGTGCAACTCAAATTGCATGTGGGTCCATTTAATCTTGTTTCTATCTTGTCAACTAGTTTATTTCTATGCATCAATTAAATGGTCATGCATCATCCCATGTTTGTGCACTATGCCATGTTATTGATTGTTTATCTTTCTGCATTGGTTGTTTGCTTCTTCTCGGATACACGACGACGTTGAGACCGACGATACTTACGACACCCCTTCTAAGGATTTAGCTCGGTACCAGGCTACTGGGTTTGCAGGCAAGTTATCACTCACATGAACCATCGTGTTCCTTTCAACATTGGTTACCGATACTTTCCGTTGTCTATTCTGCTAGCCCTATGATTAGTTGCTGCTGTTACGAACCTATCACATGTATCCTTTAACCCTGATATTGCCTCACCTCCATACCTATAACATTTTGTTTGAGCCCGTGTCTTACTAGCATGCTTAGGTTGTTTTGCTCGAGTCTGTTACCCGTTACTTTCTCTTACTATATTCCATTATGTTCTGGGGGCTCGATGTTTAATCAATCAATCATGCTAATGTTATTATCAATAATAAATTTGATGATAAGGCACCGGCAGGAGGCCCTTTGTGGTTTTGAGGCCTGCTAGTGTCGACCCTAATAGGAAAAGGGTCTTGTCTACTGATCCATGATGAGCGCATTACCCGCATGTGGGAAGCGAGTATGGGCGCCCCCCTCAATTTGATTCGATTCGCATCTCGTCCAAATCGCCTCATTTAGTTCGGGTTTTCCATTTGCTGCATGCATGATCTTGCGAGCCCTTGGTACCCGGGTGGAACTTTCGTAGTCGGCATATAGGGGGACACGTTCTTAGAGTGCTATGAGGGTCCATTTTCTTCTGGGCTCGATTAGCCGTGCGCCCAAGGTGCTTTGGGCTTGATGCGAAGAAGAGTTGAGTTGTGTTGAGTGCCCCGCTTGGTGGGAGGCATCCCATCTGGCGGGTTATTCATACGTGTACGGCCAAATTGGTGCAACCATGCAGGGATAATCTTCTCGAGAAGCCGTGTTTTCCGCGGTTATGGATTACTTGGTGAAAGTACTGGCTAACAAGTACTCAGGACAACTTAAACCTAATGATTAACAACCTTACACCCAATGATTAACAACTTGACTAGTAATAGGCTTATTGACACAATAATATGAACCATCATTAATTCAACTGTGTGAGTTATCCTCGGATTGCTTCTTTGGATAAGGGGCAAGATCCAGGATGGGTTTGTTTGAGGTTAGTTGATAGGTTGGTTACGATACACGATCTTATCTCCTTTCTGGTAGCCGGAAGTGGTAGAAACTCTGTAGTTGTTTAGAGCAGCCATTTGCAGCATCTTTCATATCCCCTTCCTTCTGTTGCACCCAAAGCATCTGTGCTTGGTGTTGACGGGTTACACTTTGGTGAACTGTGAGTCTTGCTTGCCAGTACGTTTATGTACTGACCCCTTTGGGGCTGTGGTTTCCGCAGACTACGTTTCCAAGGATCTACATGGTGGCTACTACGTGGAGTATGACGAGACTGCTGACGAGTAGATAGCGGACCCGGGCAGGATCCGAGACTTCGTGGATGGGCTCCGTCTGTTCGTTTCCGGCCTCTTAGGCCTATTTGGATCTTGTATGTACTCAGACATTCTGGATGCTTCCGCTGTGATGTAATGATGAACTGTTGGGACATGTGTCGTCTGGATGATTGTATTTGCTATCTCTGCTCTAATGAGAGCTATTTGCAACTTATTTCAATCTTTTGTGTCGTAGAGATCTGTTGTGATATCAGCTGTTCAAATGCCGTTGACGTACCATGTGTGTATGTTTTGAAGTACGTCAACGGAAGTGTCTGGATTTCTATGGGATGGTTTGCGCAGACGTTGAATAGTAGGGAATGGTTGTCACACGTTTACGTGTTGGCCTGATCATATTGAGATGCGGGTGCCGGTATGCCCCGTAAGCCATTCTATCTACTGTTTAGCGGACTGTGAGTATCCCCTAGAAGTCCGGGTGCGACATAGAATTGATTACAATGATCACTACGTAAGCAAAATGGTAATCACTTACTGGTGCAACGACGTGTCAGTGTCCTTATAAACAGGAGGGGGTCAATTGCAACAATCCAAATTGTCTCATTACCCTGTTTGGCAAATGCCACTCCACTGTAAAAAATCGACCATCGGACATACCTTCCACCAAAGATGTTATTCGGCTAGACACTTTGGATTCAAGTCGAACGACATGTCAACACCAAATTGCTCCGCTGGACCGTATGGCTCCCAGGTAACCTATGCATAATAAAATATAGATTGTTAGTCCGAACCGTCTCGGTGGTAGTCTGAACTTATGTAGAATACAAATATTACCATGTCAGGGGTAATGGTGTCGAACTCATTGGTGTACTCGACATGTAGGGGTTTAGATGAACCCCATTCACGGTTAACTTTGAACCATCGCAGAAGCCATGTAGCCCGATGTTCTTGATCACCTGATGCATGTAAAATGCATAGATGAATTTTGCATATTTTCACATGGTTTTCTATTACATATTGCATCATATAAGGGTATAATTCAATGTTTTATAGTATTTTGGGGTTAAATTACAAAGTCCCCCAACTTTTATGGAATTAACCCTGCCTGTCAGAAACCCCGTTTTCTATATTTTTAACGTTTCAGGGGGCAAACTTCCGTGAAATCACCTGAAAATCTGCGGGGGTCATTTTCTTGGAAGGAGAAGACTTGCGGGCGAAGGATCCACGAGAATTGGGCAAGGAGGCCCAAAAGAGGACCGTCCACGCGACCAGATTCCTTGGCCGCGTGAGAGGCCCCCTTTTGGCCCCTGTGGCCCCAATTCCTTCCATCTTCGACTTACTGACTCCGTCTTGACCTAAAACCGACTATAAAAAAGGGTCCCCCGTACCCTTACAGAGAAGAGCGCCACCGAAACACCGAAACACCAAAACAGAGACCTGGAGTTCCAGATTGGAGGGGGAAAACTCCGGCGGGGCGCCGCCGGTGTGATCTCCTACCCCTCCAACGTCATCACCATCGACATCTCCATGAATAGGGAGTAGTCCACCCCAGGGCTATGGGTTTGTGGAAGTAGCACTTGTATCTCTCTCTCTATGTGCTTCACTAATTAGATCCGTATGAGCTGCCTCACATGATTACGGGCACCGTTGTAATTCCTATGTGGTGGATCTTTTCTATGAGTTATTGAATCTGAGATTGCAATTTTTTCTCTTGAGTTATTTGAGTAGATGTATCTTATGTACCCCGTTCTTATTTGCTAGCTTTGATCAATCTAGTTCTTGAGAGCGTGTGTGGGGTGATGGGTGCATTAGTTGGAGTAACGGGGGGTGGCTAGTGCTGTGAAAGTGACAGAATTTCAGCGATCCACTTAGGTTTTGTTAAACCTTTCTTAGTTACCTCACTAGGGATAAAAAGGAGTACCTTGTTACCGGGGATTTGAAGTGACACTAATCAATTTCCATGACTAGATCTAGCAAGTTCTTACTTCAACTTCATGTCACATTGCTTAAAGCTATACTCTGGTTTTTCCTTAATTATCGAGGTGTTATGATTTATTTTGCATCTTGGTGGAGTATAAGAGGGATCAATATGACCGTAGAGATCTCTATGCTAGGACGTGATGCCCATATGAAAGTACTCAATGTTAAACATGTTATTGTAATCTCACATGTAATTCTTTATGTCTACCGTCTACTACTTTATTTGAGAGAATGCAAGTGTGAAACCATGAACCCCGGTCCTATTTTAAATATAAGAAAACACTCTAGTTACTTTGCTGCAATTTATTTTACTTGCACTTTACTTTACTTGCATCTCCAATTCGAATTTACATTATCTCCATCACCACTTGCATCACAAAAATACAAAAACAATCCATTGCATATTTATTTTCTCATTTGCATTTAGTAGTAGATTTAATTATTGCACATTTACTTTTAGTTTTGCATTGCAATTTAGAAGTCTCACACCTTGTGCTTGACAACCACTTGGTGAGGTTGAGGGCACACAATTCTCTACTTGTTTGCAGGATCCTGGAGGAAGCTTGGAAGACAACTGCTGAAATACTGGCTCCCCAAGAGTTCGATATAAACCCTCGAGTCACCCTCGTGGGGAAGAAGGCTTGCCACTAGCTACACACCGTGCACTTGGAGTCTCATGTTGGAGCGCGTAGAGATAAACAAAACTTTTTCCTACGCGGTACTTCCAAGATCTAGCCGAGGTAGAAGGCCACGATGATTACCACTAGACGCGCGGTTGCAGAGTATCGATGAAGCGCGTCGGGGCAGTGCAGTCCACGATCCGATCCCGCGAACGTCAAAGTGCTGAACGTACAGCACCTCTGCCGGTATCCACACGTACGAGGAGGAGCTCCGACGGCAGACTGCTAGGTCTGGTGCGATGGCTGGACTGAGTGGGACTAGGGTTCCCAACGCATGGGAGTGGACTAACGTGCCCGCTGGGCAACCTGCGCCCCTCTTTATATAGCGAATGGTAGTGGGCTTCACAACACTTGTGGCCCATTCCCTCTGTGAGTCCGACTCACAAAATCAGTCCATTTCCGGTTCGGGTCCAACCCGACCAATACATTTGCTCCCGCTCTTAAGTGTGTGACCCTGCAGGCTCATGGCGACTTGGACACGATTGGAGTCCGACTCCCATCGATCAATCGGTAGCGGCTCCTAGCAGAACGTGCCGACTCCCAAGTCCCATTGAGTCATGACGACATACCTTCCAATGTGATTTACATCTTAGTCCCTTTTGCCTCACGGTATACCTTCTCGAACTATAGGCGATTTATCGTCATCCCTTAATAGCTCGACTCTCTTCTCGATCCGTGATATGTGATTTATCTGACTAACTCTTAGTCAACAGACACAGTTAACACTTAACTGAGTCGCGCATGGCCATGCTTCCTGAATCATATCACTCGAGAGGGCCCAGAGAATATCTCTCTATTCGGAGGGGCAAAATCCCATCTTGATTATCCACATCACGCAGCTTGATTCTCATTCGACCCGAACTCTGCCTTTATAGCTGCCTTGTCACAAAGCAGCGTTTAACAGAACCTAAGTTGTTGATCCACAACTCGGATTGTGCGACAACCTCAGGTCTAAGGATTACATTGATTGAGACATGCAAATGATGACTTGATCGTTGCATCTCAATGTGGGTCTGTCCGACTTGCTAAACTCTTTAGCCAAGTCCGTGAACGTTGGAATGGCATCACCATGCCCATGACAAGTGGAACCGTGTCATCAGCCAACACTCACATTAGTCTAGGGTGTGTGTCCAGCACAACCTTAATGACCAAGGACAATCTAGTATGAACAACATGAATATATAGTTCCACAATCGAATCACATATTCAATGACATATATCAGATGTTCAAAACAAGGAAAACTTAATAACTTTATGAATACATTGGGAATTACATCATCTATGATTGCCTCTAGGGCATATTCCCAACATCTCAACCTAGCCATCAAGCGTTTTTCTGGCGCCGTTGCCGGGGAGCCATAGGTGAAGGAGTTGTACAAGGGAGCTCACAAGAAGTCTTCATCACCAACAAGGTGTGCAAACACCTAAGCTTGGGGAGGTTGCACCTACGTGAGTACCGTCCTTTCTATCTCCACCTTCTTTCAAGTAGATTGTTTTGTTTCTTGTCTTGTTTTTATTTTTCTTCTTGTTTTTGTTTTGTCTTGCATATTTTATTTTAGTTTGCATTTTAGTTTCACATTTAGTTATCTAGTTTATTTTAGTATTTCGAATTTGCCTAGTTACTTTACTTTTCAGTTTTGCATAAAAAATTAAAAACTACATAAAAACTGTTAAAATAGGTGATAGAACTAAACTAAGTGACTACACAAATACACCCAATGACCAATTCATTGCTAGGCCAATTACTACACCTGAAATACAAGATGAACGCTATGAAGTAAGTCCTAGTTTATTGAATTTAATTGCTAGAGAGCAATTTGGTGGTAGTGCTATGGAGGATGCCTCTATGCATCTTCATGATTTCATGGAAATATGTGATATGCAAAAATTTAAAAATGTGGAAAGCAGTGTTTTAAAACTGAAATGATTTCCTTTTTCACTTAGAGAAAAGGCTAAAGAATGGTTACTTTCACTACCTACAGCTAGTATAAAGTCTTGGGATGATTTAAAAGAAGCTTTCATTAAGAAATATTATCCTCCCGTTAAAATTTTGCAAAATAGGAATAATATCCTCTCATTTAGGAAAAATGATAATGAACATGTAGCCATGGCATGGGATAGAATTAAATTAATGCTTAGAACATGCCCATCACATGGAGTAAATGAATGGACCATACTACACTCATTTTATAATGGTCTAAACTACATGTCTAGAAATATACTTGATTCTGCTGCTGGAGGTGCCTTTATGAGTAAAACTGTAGGAGAGGCTAAGAGCATATTAGAAAGCATATTGCAAAATTATAGTCAATGGAATACTGAAAGAGCACCCAATCCCACTAAGAAAATAAACTCAATTGAAGAAACCAATGATTTGTCTTCTAAAATGGACACTATTCTTGCTTTTATTAATAAACAAAATATGGAGAATGTGCCTTTGCAGGAGCTAGTTGGTAGTAATTCTGAAAGTGTGGATGTTAATTTTGTTAGGAATTATGGTAGCAATTGTTTTGGTAATGCTTAAAATTCATATAGTAAACCTCCTTATGTGCCAAATAAACCTTTTGTTCCATATCCTAATGCTAATGAAAATAAGTGGACGCCTTCTAGTGAAATTTCTGAATCTAATAAATTGCTTATGGAACAAGTTGCTAGTCACAATGCTATGATACATGAGTTAAATAAGTCTATTGCATCCATTAGTAGTGATATTAAAGGGTTGCAACTTCAATCTTCGAATTTAGATAAAGCATTGTCAAAATTAGCTGATAATCAAGCAACTCTATTAAGCATGTCAGCAGGAAAGCCACAAGCACAACCTAGTGTAGGAATGAATTCTATTACTATTGCTGCTCCTATTATTGAAAATATTGATCATATTGCTGAGAATACAAGTGAGCATGTCCCTACTAGTTTAGAAGAAACTTTTAATGAAATAGTGTAGTACCCTGAATATTTACTTCCATATATGTCTTATCTTGCTAGCAAAGATGAAATTAGTCCTCATGAATCAAGCATGCTATCTAAATTAGAGAGTAAAGTAGAGGAAATTATGATGCTTACTGAAATTAAGGATCCATTGCTTGATTTAGAAAAAAGTAGCTTGCAAGAACTTATTGCTACTCTACAAAAATTTGCTAGTGATCCCACTATAAATGTTAATCAACCTGGCTTTGGATCTTATATTGCTAATCATGTCTTGCAAGAAAAAATTGCTAGGTACAAGAATGAGGCCATGATACCTCCTAAGCTTGGGGATGCATGGATCCCCAAGGTGCTAGTTTCAATTGGAAAAGAAATTCACCATGCTATGTTAGATCTAGGTTCTAGTGTATCGGTACTCTCTAAAGAATTATATGAATTGCTAGAACTAGAAAATTTAGAAAAGTGCTCAAGTGAATTTGTCCTTGCTGATAACTCTAGTAAACATGCTGTAGGACAAGTAAAAGATGTTATGATTGAATTGCACATGACTTTCGTACCCGTTGATTTCATTATTATGGATATGGGGGATAAATCCCCTAGTCCTATTATTTTGGGTAGACCTTTTCTTCGTACTACAGGTGCAATCATAGACTCCAAGGAAGGGAATGTCAAGTTTCAGTTCCCTCACAAGAAAATCATGGAGCACTTCCCAAGGAAGAGGGGCGCGCTGAAGAACAAGCTCCCTCATGAGCTTTATCCCTCTTGATTATCAAGTAAGTAAAGCCTAGCTATATGGCTATAAAGAAAGCGCTTTACGGGAGGCAACCCGGTTGTTTTTGTTTGGATTTTCCTAGTGTCCTCTTGCTGTCTCAAGAGATTAGTTTTTTTTGTTTTAATTCTGGAGTTTTCAATAAAGAGTCAAGTCAAACCCATTTGGACTTATAAGTTGCTATCCTAGTGCATGAAATTTCTGTTTTAGCACGAGTCTGCTCACCGTATGATTTTACGTTTTTTATTTGTATGTCGTATTGAGCTAATTTTTTCGTATGTTCTGAAACTTTTTGTCCTCTATAAGCACAAAAATTGGCTTAATTTTTTTACGAGTCTAGCTTAGGGAAAAACGTTCGTTTTGCTGCTGCTGCTTTTCTGGACAGATTCTGCCTTCTTTTGTTTTATGCACTCTTTGGGCTTGGGAATCGAATTTCCATGATTCTTTCAAGAAAGAGAGTGAAAATACAACATAATGAACCTTATTGTCTATCTACTGGAGCATTTGATTTGGAATTTTGCACAGCAAGCATGTGATTCGTTTGTCCTTGCTAATCTCACCCCACAGAAAAAAAAATGGGAGAAACATGTTTTGTGAAGTTTTTTTCACAGGGAATAGAGGAGCTGCGCCTCAAGACATCCAAGAATGGTGAAAGCCATAAGCTTGGGGATGTGATGAACACCCCACTGGAGCTACACGCTTTTGGTTAGCACACGTCTACTTTCTGTTTTTCTAAGCAAAGCATTTATCGTAGAGACTTGAAGCATCTAGTTTTTGTTTTTTTATTTTCTTTTGATAAGACCACCACCATCATTTTATATGAGATTGAGTTACTGGAGTTTGGGGTTGGAATGTATTGGATGCTAGTATTATGACTTGGAATAGGGATGCCATGGTTGATTTGAAGAGCTACATATGTTTGCATGATTTATAGGCTTTTTTATGTGTAGAAATTTGCAATAATGTTGTCTTGAGCTATCTCTTATTCATGTCATTGATGTTAATTGCTGGTTTATTTAGTTTGTCATGAAATGAGTAGTTCTATGTACATATGAATGCATAGTAGCTGGTCAACTATCTCCCTCTTGCTAGCTCAAAAATTTAAAAATTC
This sequence comes from Alopecurus myosuroides, assembly GCA_028641055.1. Classification (NCBI taxonomy): domain Eukaryota; kingdom Viridiplantae; phylum Streptophyta; class Magnoliopsida; order Poales; family Poaceae; genus Alopecurus; species Alopecurus myosuroides. The sequence continues at coordinate 298,518,867 of CM054057.1, read as the reverse complement.
CAACAAGTAAAAACTTGTTTCCAACACTCCTTAGCCAAGTATTTCCAGTGAGTCCACCATATCTTCCCATTAGCTTCATTGCTATTCCGAGTATGTTCAACATGTTATTGTGTTATTTATGTTCTATATTAAGATATTCACTTTATTAATTGTCATGGGTTGAACTTGGGATAGGACTCTCACGAACTTTTGAAGGCACACTTTACTTTTTATGCATCTAATAAACATGACCCAATAATGGGAGCCACAAGTTTTGCGTTTCACAAGTGTGTGGTTGGGAGCTAGCTATAAACGTGTATCACCGAAAAGCTTTCAACATTGCACAATTTTTTTTTACATTTGGTTGATATCATGTACTTTTGTTTTTGTACTCCTGCCATGCCGAAATGAAATATAGGAATAGTAAGTTTTGATGAGTAAGTATCTATATGACTAGAGAAACGCATTGGGCCGCTAACCCAAGCCATGCTTTATCATGGTGGAAATTTACTTACAGCTTGAGTGACTCTACAACACATCCTATAATAAAACAAGAAGCTATGCATAATAGTGAATGAAAATGAAAAGGATGATGAGTCTACCCCGTTTGTTCATCTTGTCATTGTAACATGGGCTTGTTTCCATGTCATGGGGCAAGAGGTACCTCTTTGCGGTTCTCTATGATGTCATTAATACTTATTATAATTGTACAAAGCTTATTAGGAATCTTAAGTTGAGTAATCATGGAGTAGGTTTTCACACTCACGGGGCATGAGGCTTTCAACCACCTTGTCATTCTCATTACTTCAATACTCACAATTTTAAGATGCTAGTGATAAAGGGGCAATGAGAGTCCTAGATCAACGGATACCACATTTCAATTAGTAATTTTAGTTGAATAATTTAGAGGCTAAATAAGAGTTGATCATGTTTTACCTCTACTCAATTTTCTCCAAAGTGTCCACCATATTTTCTATTCTCCATTATGCTATTCTTTGACCAATATAGGATTTCATTTTTCATTTTGTGTATGTATTTGGTCCATAGTGCTTTTATTTCATTATACACTTTGTGAACTTTCATGAAGCATCTTTGCTTGCATATTTGATATTTCTTACAACATGAATTGTATATTGCTACTCATTTCTAGTATTAATCATTTGATTATATGTAGCATGAATAATCCTCCTTGATATCCAATGATTGTTTCAATATGCAAAACCCATCTTAGTTTTATCACCTTCATACTTGAGGACGAGCATGGGTTAAGCTTGGGGATGTTGATGCATGTAAAATGCATAGATGAATTTTGCATATTTTCACATGGTTTTCTATTACATATTGCATCATATAAGGGTATAATTCAATGTTTTATAGTATTTTGGGGTTAAATTACAAAGTCCCCCAACTTTTATGGAATTAACCCTGCCTGTCAGAAACCCCGTTTTCTATATTTTTGACGTTTCAGGGGGCAAACTTCCGCGAAATCACTTGAAAATCTGCGGGGTCATTTTCTTGGAAGGAGAAGACTTGCGGGCGAAGGATCCACGAGAATTGGGCAAGGAGGCCCAAAAGAGGACCCTCCATGCGGCCAGATTCCTTGGCCGCGTGAGAGGCCCCCTTTTGGCCCCTGTGGCCCCAATTCCTTCCATCTTCGACTTACCGACTCCGTCTTGACCTAAAACCGACTATAAAAAGGGTCCCCCGTACCCTTACAGAGAAGAGCGCCGCCAAAACACCGAAACACCAAAACAGAGACCTGGAGTTCCAGATTGGAGGGGGAAAACTCCGGCGGGGCGCCGCCGGTGTGATCTCCTACCCCTCCAACGTCATCACCATCGACATCTCCATGAAGAGGGAGTAGTCCACCCCAGGGCTATGGGTTTGTGGAAGTAGCACTTGTATCTCTCTCTCTATGTGCTTCACTAATTAGATCCGTATGAGCTGCCTCACATGATTACGGGCACCGTTGTAATTCCTATGTGGTGGATCTTTTCTATGAGTTATTGAATCTGAGATTGCAATTTTTTCTCTTGAGTTATTTGAGTAGATGTATCTTATGTACCCCGTTCTTATTTGCTAGCTTTGATCAATCTAGTTCTTGAGAGCGTGTGTGGGGTGATGGGTGCATTAGTTGGAGTAACGGGGGGTGGCTAGTGCTGTGAAAGTGACAGAAGTTCAGCGATCCACTTAGGTTTTGTTAAACCTTTCTTAGTTACCTCACTAGGGATAAAAAGGAGTACCTTGTTACCGGGGATTTGAAGTGACACTAATCAATTTCCATGACTAGATCTAGCAAGTTCTTACTTCAACTTCATGTCACATTGCTTAAAGCTATACTCTGGTTTTTCCTTAATTATCGAGGTGTTATGATTTATTTCGCATCTTGGTGGAGTATAAGAGGGGTCAATATGACCGTAGAGATCTCTATGCTAGGACGTGATGCCCATATGAAAGTACTCAATGTTAAACATGTTATTGTAATCTCACATGTAATTCTTTATGTCTACCGTCTACTACTTTATTTGAGAGAATGCAAGTGTGAAACCATGAACCCCGGTCCTATTTTAAATATAAGAAAACACTCTAGTTACTTTGCTGCAATTTACTTTACTTTACTTGCATCTCCAATTCGAATTTACATTATCTCCATCACCACTTGCATCACAAAAATACAAAAACAATCCATTGCATATTTATTTTCTCATTTGCATTTAGTAGTAGATTTAATTATTGCACATTTACTTTCAGTTTTGCATTGCAATTTAGAAGTCTCACACCTTGTGCTTGACAACCACTTGGTGAGGTTGAGGGCACAAAATTCTCTACTTGTTTGCAGGATCCTGGAGGAAGCTTGGAAGACAATTGCTGAAATACTGGCTCCCCAAGAGTTCGATATAAACCCTCGAGTCACCCTCGTGGGGAAGAAGGCTTGCCACTAGCTACACACTCTGCACTTGGAGTCTCAACCTAGCCATCATCACCACAGTCATCCCACTGCATATCGAGATCAAACACTAGTCTGCCAATTGAGAAATTCTCTCAACTCCATACGGATAGAAGAACCAAGCAACCACTCATATTGCATTCAACCTTATTTTTACCCTTTTGGATCTTAGCCTGTGGGACTTTACCCCTTCGGCACTCCTCGTCCAACTGCATAAAGAATAAAATACAGTTTATATTTCATTACATCATACATAGGAATGTCTGATATGGAAACGTGGTTACCTGTCAATACAAATAAGCCACTGCAGCCGAACCCTAGCTCCATTGGTACTCCCAAACGGTTAACAACTGGAGCCACATATATGGGGCATTCGAGCCACTTGAAAGATCATCTTCCATTTTGAAAATTGATGAAAACACAATTTAAGGATTAATCTTTGTTTAAGTATACGCAGGGTCCATTTGCATCACTCGCGTAGTGCCCCATATTCCCTAAAATATCCATAGGGGAATCGTGGTTTCCGAAGGAAGAGAGCTCAAAAGGCCCAGTCTGGGAAGTGTTTTCCCAGGTGGCGGTAGTACGGGTGAAACCACCGATAGTATCGCTCCCTAGCGCTTCCCAACACAACTCCAGGTGGGGGTATCTGGTGGTGGTACCTCCGCCAAAATGACATTCGGTTGGTACACCGCGGAGGCTACGGCGAAACCCACCGGTAGTATCGGTGGGCGGAACTTCCGGTGTTCCCACCGGTACCTCCGCTTCTTCAGCAGGCTCTTAGCGAGCAAATTTCCACCGGTGGTGGCTCCGCCAATTTGGTGTTCTGTTGGCACATCGCGGAGGCCAGGGCAGAGGCCACCGGTAGTACCGGTGGGCGGTACCTCCAGTACTGCAGAACCAGTGGCGAAGGAGAGAGCCACTTTGGCTCTGGAGAAAGGGATTCACCGGTAGTACCGGTGGAAACACCGGTACTACCGCTACTGCAGGAAAAGGCCCAATGGGAAGATTTGGGAAGGGGTATTTAATGCCCTTCCCCTTCCTCCTAAATTCCTAAGCTTTACTCTCTCTCTCTCTCTCTCTCTCTCTCTCTCTCTCTTAGCCATTAATGCGAGCTTCAACTCCTAGATCTCCCTCTCCAACCACCCAAACACCTTAAAACTTTGTGGAGAGCTAGAGGAGACCTAGATCCGTGATTCCACCAAAGGAATTGCAAATCCATCCACCACATCCTAGTAGATCTAGAATCCTACTTGAGGCCCAGAAACTCTAGTAGAACTTGTTCTTGGAGCTTCCACCTTGTTGCAAGAAGATTAGGATTGATTAACAGCCTCCATCCATCTTGTGGAGACGCCTCAACCTTGTGTAAAGGTTTGGTCAATGCCTTCAAGTCAACCTCATAGTGGAAACAAGAATCTCCCTCACCGTAGAAGCTCAAGGAGAATAAGGTGTGCACATTCGTGCTATTGAGGAGCGCCTAGGTGGCTCCCCACCTCTCCAACGTAGACGTACTTCCCTTGGGAAGGAATTACGGGAAACATATCCTTGTCTCCTTGTCTACACTTATGGTTCATCTTGCTACTTTACATATTTCTTCTGTTGCGTATTTCGTATTGTATCACTTAGGTTGCTCACCTAGTTGCAAATCTAGACAACCTCGTGCTTTACTTGTTTAGACCAATCTAAAAAGGAAAAGAAGAAAAATCGGTAGTCACCTATTCACCCCCCTCTAGTTGACTATATTGCACTTTCAAATGGTATCAGAGCCTCGGCTCTTACTAAAGGCTTAACCGCTTAAGAGTATAATGGTCAATGAAAGTGAGCCGATGCTTCTAGTGCAGAAATCACCAAGATGACCGACACTATAAGTAACCTACAAGAAACAGTTGGAACTATCCAAGCCGAATTGTCCAAGGTTAGCTCTAGTGTTGGTTTGGAGGTTTCTATCACAAATAAGATGTTGGAGGCCATGATGGGGAAAACCAAGGAGTCCGAGGAACTTCCCTCCGCCACCGATGATGTTAGCTTGGATGATGATTCCATTCCATACATTGCCGAAATGGAGGCTAACATTGCTATATCCAAGGCGAAAGCCGATAAAAAGGCTAAGGGAGGATGAAAGTTACGAAGGCTCCAAGTCTCAAGCGGCTAATGGTCGGGGTCTAACTCAAAAGTTCCACCACCTCCCAATTATGACTCTATTCATCCCATTGCTACTATACCACGCATTTTAAATGTTGGACTTCCTCCGATGCTTAACACTAATGAATTTTCTTCTTGGAAGTTCGAAATGGAGTCTCATATTTCTAGCTCTTGCACCGCCTTATGGAGAAGTGTTCTCCATGGATACCATCCTCATGATGCAAGCAACTTGACTCCAAGAGAGGATATTGAATTTCAACTCAACAAGTCTTCTCTTGTCACTATTCAAAAGGCTCTCCCAAGAGAATATCTCACTCACATCCGCGGTATCAATACCGCCAAGGAGGCTTGGGATAAACTTGACACCTTGTTCCAAGGAAATGCTAGCATCCAATCCTCCAAGTATGATGTTTTCATTGACAAGTCCGAGAACTTTGCCATGCAAGAGGATGAGAGCCCCGAAGAACTATATAGAAGAGTTGTTACTCTTGAAAATCAATTCAGGGACTTTGGAAAAGAGGAAATCTCCGATGAGTGGATCAAGAGGAAGTTTGTCAAGGCCATAACTCCCTATGAGAAGAACCTATCCACTAGCATCCGAACAAGAGCGGACTACAATTCACTCAACTCCATTGGCGTTCTTAGTGAGTTCATAGCCATATATCTATCTCACAAGAGTGCGGATGATGCTCTCGCTCGTTCTAGAGGAATGGGAAAGACTCCCAACCTTTCCTTAAAGTCCAAGGCGTTTGCTCGGATAGAAGAAGTTTATGAGGATGATGATGAGGAGGAGGATTATGAAGACACATACAAGGGTGCTCACAAGTGCATTGCTCTTGCTATGCATGGCTATTGGAAGAGATGGGAAACTCATAAGGCTGGTGCTCCTAGAGCCTCAAGAAACAAGGTTTACAAGAATAAGGGGGATCGGCCAAGGACATGCTACAATTGTGGAAATCACTTCGTCAAAGAGTGTCCTTTTGAGCCAAGAGAAGAGAATCAAGGCAAGCTTATTCGAAAGGACAAGACCAAAGCTCCACAAAACAAGAACCTTGATAGAAGAGTCCCAAGGGCTCTATATATTCAAGAAGGGCCCGTATTGGAAACAGACTACTCCGGAGATGAAGGAGAAGATGAAGTTGTAGGTGTGGCCCACGTCGCCATAGCTACGTCTTCCTCTTTATCGGTCTCTTTAATTGAAACCCCAATGAGAAGACATCTATCCGACCTACATGTCTCATGGAAAAAGCCACAGCGGTAATACCTTCCACCTCCAAGTCTATTGCAACTAGTCCTACCTCGTTATTGGATTTTGTTGAAAATATTGTCGGTGATGATGAGGAGGCTAAGAATCTAGGCTCTTGGTTGTCTAGCCTTGAAGGCGAGACCAAGGAAAAAGGTAAAGGACCTTTTTAGGAAACTTGATGATGCTAACTCTCTTATAGATGAGAAGGAAGATATCATTGTGACATTGGAGAGTTATGGTGGTGGTCATGATAACAATGACAAGGATCTTGTATAAGCTCTTGAGAAAGAGCGATCCATTAGATCTTCTCTTGAAGAGAGACTATCTAGTCTAGAAGAGACTTATGCTATTAGTGTTTCTAAACTTAGGAAGGATAATGAATAATCTCTTTCTCTTGTTCAGACTCTTGAAGAAGAAGAGTTGAATCTAGGAATGGCTCATGAGAGACTTGTTGAACGTCATGGAAAACTAGAAAAGGAGTTAATGTCTCTTAAAGAAATCCATGACAAACTCACCACGTCTCGTAATAAGATTCTAGCTCAACAATCTAATAAGCAAGTGATACCTTCCTCTACTAGCATTGTTATCCCGCCTAGCTCTTGTGCTACTCCTAACATTGTAGGAAGAGAGAAAACTATCAATGATGCCATAAGATCTGAAGGAGCTAAGAATGGGAAGGAAGGGCTTGGCTTTGTTGCCAACTCTAAGAAGAAGAAAGAGAAGAAGACCAAGAGTGTAACCTCTCCTTCTCAAAATATTGTCTTTGTGAGGGAGGGAGAGGCGATCAAGGAGAAGGAAACCAACACCATTGTGGGTGGTGATACCTCTAGGGGGAGCATCACTCACAATGACTTTGCTGGAAAATATAACCCCTCTTACGTTCTTATGAAATCTAGAGATGTCATGTTTATGCTAAAAATGTTGGTACTTCCTATGGTGATGATTATCATTGGACTATTTGGGTTCCTAAGACCCTTGTTACTAACAAAAGAGGACCCATTGAAGCATGAGTACCTAAATCAAGAAATGGAACTCTTGCAGGGAAGTGCTTCCGGGTCGGGTAGATGGACAGTGGATAGTAGTGCATCCCAACATATGACCGGAAGCAATGACGCAATGAGTAATCTTGAACCTCCATCACCATATCTCAATTGCGTCACTATTGGTGACAATTCTGAGCTTAAGGTATTGGGATGAGGTAAGGTGGCTATCCCAAATGATTTATCAATTGAGAATTTTCTTCTTGTTGAGTCCCTTGGTTACAACTTGATGTACGTTCTTCAACTTGCAAATTGTTGTTTTACCTCGTTTTTTAATAAAGAGAATGTGATTGTCAATTGGGAAACAACTCTTAAAGTAGCCTTTGTTGGGTTTGTCGAGAAAGGCATGTATGTAGTGGACTTCGCTAAAGGAGACACATGTGCCGCGACATTCCTAATGGATAAAGTTGATGTGGTTTGGATTTGGCACTGCCGGTTAGCCCACACCAATATGAGGATGTTGCATGACCTTCAAAGTGGCAATCATGTTCTAGGACTAACCAAGACTAAGTTTGCTAAAGATCGTGTGTGTAGCTCTTGCGCCTTTGGGAAGCAACATGGAGAACTCCACCCAACCAAGACCACCATCTCCACCACAAGAATTCTTGAGCTTATTAATTTCTACCTCTTCGTCCACTATCCTATGATAGTCTTGGAGGAAAGAAGTATTGCTTGGTGATCATGGATGACTATTCAAGATATTGTTGGGTGTATTTCTTCAAGAGGAAGAGTGAGACTCAAAAGAGAGTCATCGAGTTCATCACTTTGGTTGAGCGCCAACATAATGCTAGCATCTTGGCCATCCGGAGTGATAATGGCTCGGAGTTGAAGTACTATACCGTTGAGGGTTTTCTCAGTGAAGATGGCACTCCTCATCAATATTCTACTCCCTAGACCCCTCAACAAAATGGTGTAGCGGAGAGGAAGAACCGGACTTTGATGGATGCGGCTAGGACAATGATTGCGGAGTTTTCTTCTCCTTATAAATGTTGGACCAAAGCCGTCTCCATCGTGTGTCATGCTACCAACCGGTTATGTATTTGCAAGATCTTGAACAAGACTCCCTATGAGATTCTCACGGGCAAGAAACCGGACGTATCTTACTTCAAAGTCTTCGGTTGCAAGTGCTTCATTCGCAAGAAACGTAAACGTTTGTCAAAGTGTGAGACCAAATCTTATGAGGGTATGTTTGTTGGTTATGCCATAAATGCTCACACCTGTAGAGTTTACAACAAGTCCACCGGACAATTTGAAGAAGCTATACACGTGGTTTTCGATGAGGATAATGGATCCCAAGAGGGGCGTATAGATCATGGTGTTCTAGGAGATGCAATTCCTCCAATCGTCATAAGAAGAATGGGGATTGGTGAAATAATCCCCACTGAGGGTTACCGGATGACGGAGGGAGAAGGATTATGCTCTACTCAAGTGGAGCCATTGACTACACCCATTGATACACAAGCTACCCAATAAGATGCACCAAGATCTCAAGCTAATGAACAAGCCCAAGAAAGTGATCAAGGCCAATCTTATGAACAAGTCCAAGCTACTAATCAATGCCAAGATCAAGGTCCTCTCATTGTTGACAGAGCTCAACCTAGTGGTGATCCTTCACCCATTGATGATCAAGGCCAAGATAAAGATGTACATGACTCCAATGAAGAAGGTGATTCTCAAGCCATATCCAAAGAATATTTGGAGGAGATGATATCTCATAGAGCAAAGAGAAGTCTAGAAAATCTTGAGCGTGCGGGTCACACGGAGGACAAGATTCTTGGGCAAGTTCGTGGAAGGGTTGTCACTAGGAAGCAATTGGCGGATTTTAGCAAGGCTCATGCTTTTGTCTCTTTCATTGAGCCCAGAAAGTTTATGAAGCTCTCGAAGATCAAGATTGGCTTGAAGCCATGCATGATGAATGATGCGTGTGTAACGTCCGTTCGTTGGGAGATCCCAAGAGGAAGGTATGAAGAGCACAGTAGCAAGTTTCCCTCAGAAAGAAACCAAGGTTGAATCGACTAGTAGGAGAAAGAAATCACTTCCGAAGGTTGATGCAGCTGATATTGGCAGGGCGCACTATCGGTTCAGCAACAACATGGAACCTACACAACACAATCAAATCACTTTTCCCCAACGAAGTAGTGAGGTTGTCAATATCACCGGTTTTGCTGAAAACAAAGAGGTTAAACGTATGCTGTGGAAAACAGTACTTGTTTGCAGTAGATGAAAAGAGAACAATGATGATAGTAGGAAAACAGTAGTAATAGTATAAAAACAGTAATTGTAGTAGTTTTATTATTAGTATAAAGGAAATGGACAGAGGTCCACAGTTCACTAGTGGTGTCTCTCCAGAACAGATAGATAGCATGTTGGTTAAACAAATTACAGCTGGGCAATTGACATACATAAAGGCTGCATCGTAGTGCATATGCATGACATGATGATTACTATGTGATTCATGCGGGCATTACACCAAGATTCATAGACCGTTATCCAACTGCATCTATAACTAATAATCCACCCTCAGAATGTCATCTGAGAAAACCATGGGAATTAAGTTGCAAGCAACAGATAATCGCATTAAGCAAAGTGTGTAACGTAAAAAATAACATCATCCTTAGAAAAAGCACTTTTGTTTTCTCCCTAATGGCAACAACACATCCTCCATCCGTCACATTTCTGTCACTCGAGCACAGATGCAAAGGAGGCATGAACACACTATCGAGCATAAATACTCCCTCTTGGAGTTACTAGCATCTACTTGGCCAGAGCATCTACTAATAACGGAGAGCATGCAAGATCATAAATAACATATGCATGAAGATACCATGACAGATTGATAATCAGAAGACATAGAATTCAACATTCATCAGATCCCAGCAAACACAACAGGCAGCACTACATAAAGACGATCTTGATCATGTTAGGCAGCTCACAAGATCTAAACATGAGGAACAAGGTGGAGAGAATAACCATCTAGCTACTACTATGGACCCGTAGTCCAGGGATGAACTACTCACGCATCAGTTCAGAGGAGGGCATGGTGGTGTAGACCCCTCCGGTGATGAATTTCCCTCCCGGCAGGGTGCCGGGGAGAGCTCTAGAGCCCTCCTGATCTCGGGATGATGATGACGGCGGCCTCGAGTGTTTTTTTGGGACTAAGTGGAATATGGAATTCTAAGACTTCCGGGCTTCGATGTTTCCAATTCCGAGAATACTTCCAGAACAACTTTTTTGAAACTAAAAATAGCAGAAAACAGGGAACTGGCTCTGTGGCATCTTGTCAATAGGTTAGTCCGGAAAATCAATAAAAATGACATAAAGTGTATAGAAAAAATGTGGGAAACAACATCAAAACAACATGGAACATTAGAAATTAAGGATACGTTTATGACGTATCAAGAACTCACAAGTTAACAGATTACAACTAAAATCATGATCTTACAAGGCATAATGAAAATCACTCCAAGAGGGTCCATGGCAGTGACAAGTCACTGTTATCTACCCCGACCGTAGCGCATAACAAAAAGCCATTATGATTGATATCAGCAAAGGAAGTCATATACCATTATCCTATCAACTAGTTATTTGAGTGTGGCAAAGTTTCAAGATTTTAGACCAACCATTCATCTTTTTACTCTACTAAACGAGTAAGTTTACCATTAAGCAAATTAATATATCAAAACAACAACAAATAATCAAGTGAAACAGTTTAGTGATCTACAAGAATACGCAAGTTTTTTCGTTATACCATCTACCACATGTAGCATTTTCTTTTTCCATCAAGCACCATTAAAGATATATTTTAACACAAACTCTCCAAAAGATATATCTATGAAACAAGAGAGTACTAACATAACTCTACTAGAACTAATAGTTCTGAATAAGAGATGCACGCAAAACGGGAGCTAAAAGGATTTGCAGCATCTATAAGAAAAACTAAGAATACAAGCATGGAAGAAAACGAGTATTCATATGAAAAAGCGGAGCGTGCCTCTCTCCCACACAAAGAATTTTGGGTTCCAAATATTTATTGAAGCAAGGAAAACAAAACAAAAACAAACAGTCGATCCAAGTAAAATGCATATGATGTGACCGAATAAAAATATAGTTTCACTAGAAGTGACCTGATAAATTGTTGATGAAGAAGGGGATGCCTTGGGCATCCCCAAGCTTAGACGCTTGAGTTTCTTAGAATTTTCTGGGATGAACCATGGGGGCATCCCCAAGCTTTGGCTTTTCACTCTTCTTGATCACATTATATCACCCTCTTCTCTTGACCCTTGAAAACTTCCTTCACACCACACTCAAAGTAATTCACATTAGAGGGTTAGTGCACAATCAAAAATTCACATGTTCTACATGGGAACACGTGTTATTAATACTTCTAAACATTACCTACAGCCACTCATGTTTCGTGAAGTAAAGAAATCCACTCGACATAGTAAAAGAGAGAATGCAAGTAAAAAGGCAGAATCTGTCAAAACCAGAACAGTCTGTAAAGACAAAAAATTTCGGGGCACTTATGTTGCTCAAATCGAAAAACATAAAGCTAGAAGAAGTTTCAAAATTATCTGAGGAATAAGCACAAAAATTGTCAAGTCATTTTGATCTTTCTGTGATTTATGCGATTTTATACGGTGGACAGCAGAAATCTGTTTCCTGCGCAGAAATACAAATCTAACCCCAACTTTCACTAGAGACTTTACTTGGCACAACTAATACATGAAAATAAAGATACAAACGAGTTTATACATAAGTATACAATAATGCATTGTATTTTATCTAAATGAGTTTCATATGTTCCTCTATTAGAACTTTTAGGTTTACTACTCTCATCAAATAAATTTTTAGGAACAATCCAGTCAAAATTCTTTTCTTGGGCTTCATGCAATGCTACTAATTTTAAGGGGATTGGTATTTTCTTATCCTTTTCATTTTTAGGTTCAGCTTTTTCAAGATCACCAACAACATTTACACATGAGCCTAGCATATTAAAATGATCAAAAACCTTCCTAGCTTCTATAGCAGCATCTCCAAATTCTTTAAACATGGTTTCCAAGATAAAATTCCTTTTTTTGATGTCTTCAATATTATTTGTGTCAAGAAATAGTTGCTTCATTATAGGGTGAAGGTTAACAAACCTAACTTCTAACTTGTGAACTAAAGAAGCTGCAACAGTTTCATAATTTGGAGCAAGTTTTACTATGGATTTTTCCTCAAAATTCTCATGATTGCTAACGTTATTAAATAATTCCTCAATGGTATCCTTTCCCATTATAGAACCACTACCTATGGATAGATCTTTCAGGGTAAACTTAGGGAGCAACATGATGAAAAATAACAAGAGGGTAGTAAAAATAACAACTAGAATAAGAACTAATGTTTTTGTGTTTTTTTATAAAGAGAAGCAAACAAGACAAAATAAAATAAACTAAGCAAAACAAAAACAAAGTAAAGAGATTGGAAGTGAGAGACTCCCCTTGCACAAATCCTCTCCCCCCGGCAACGACGCCATAAAAATAGCTTGATGCGCATGTAACACACGTTCGTTGGGAGACCCCAAGAGGAAGGTATGAAGAGCACAATAGCAAGTTTCCCTCAGAAAGAAACCAAGGTTGAATCTACCAGTAGGAGAAAGAAATCACTTCCGAAGGTTGATGCAGCTGATATTGGTAGGGCGGACTACCGGTTCAGTAGCAACGTGGAACCTACACAACACAATCAAATCACTTTGCCCCAACAAAGTAGTGAGGTTGTCAATCTCATCGGTTTTGTTGAAAACAAAGAGGTTAAACATATGGTGTGAAAAACAGTACTTGTTTGCAGTAGATGAAAAGAGAACAGTGATGGTAGTAGGAAAACAGTAGTAATATTATGAAAATAGTGATTGCAGTGGTTGTATTGTTAGTATTAAGGAGATGGACCGGGGTCCACAGTTCACTAGTGGTGTCTCTCCAGAACAGATAGACAGCATGCTGGGCAAACAAATTACAGCTCGGCAATTGACAGATATAAAGGCTTCACCGTAGTGCATATGCATGACATGATGATTACTATGTGATTCATGCAGGCATTACAACAAGATTCATAGACCTTTATCCAACTACATCTATGACTAATAATCCACCCTCAGAATGTCATCCGAGCAAACCTTGGGTATTAAGTTGCAAGCAAAAGATAATCGCATTAAGCAAAGTGTGTAATGTAAACAATGTAAACATCGTTGTTTTTTCCCTAATGGCAACAACACATCCCCCACCTGTTTTGTTTCTGTCAATCGAGCGTGAGTAAAAGGGAAGCATGAACCCACTATCGAGCATAAATACTCCCTCTTGGACTTACAAGCATCTACTTGGCCAGAGCATCTATTAGCAACGGAGAGCATGCAAGATCATAAATAACATACAGACGATAAGAACATGATAGATTGATAATCATTGGACATACCATTCAATATTCATCAGATCCCAGCAAACACAACATGTAGCATTACAATAAGATGATCTTGATCATGTTAGGCAGCTCACAAGATGTAATCATGAGGCATAAAGAGGAGAGAACAACCATCCAACTACTGCTATGGACCTGTAGTACAAGGATGAACTACTCACCCATCATTCTGGAGTTGGTTATGGTGATGTACAGCCCTCCGGTGATGACTCCCTCTCCTGGCAGGGTGCCGGCGAGAGCTCCAGAACCCTCCCGAACTAGGGTTGACGATGACGGCAGCTGATATGTCGAAAACATATCTCCTTTTCCGAACACTTTTCTTATTGTTTTCCTCTAAACTTGTGTGTTTTGAATACAACTAACACGGACTAACGCTGTTTTCATCAGAATTACTTTGGTGTCTTGTTTTTATGCAGAAAAATCGACTTTTGGGAAATTTCCTAGAAAAGGCCCCATTGATGTTTTCACCCCGGAGGACCCCGGGGGACAGGAGAGGAGCCACAGGGTGGACACACCCCCTGGCGTGGGTCCAACCTAGGCCGCGCCACCTAGGGGTGTGGGCCCCCTAGAGCCCCCTCGGACTCCCCTTTCGACTACAAGTAGCCTACAACCCGAAAACCCGAGGGGGTTCGTCATATTCCACAAAAACACAACAGAGTGACGTGGCCGTCCCGAACCTCGATTCGGGGATCAGAAGTTCCTGTTCTGGCACCCTGCCGGGACGGGGAAGTGGAGGAGATCATCGCCATCGTCATCACCAACGCCTCTCCATCGACCATCCATGTTTCCCCCATCCATGTGTGAGTAATTCCCATCTGTAGGTTGAAGGGGATGGTAGGGATTGGATGAGATCGTTCATGTAATAATGCCATGATTGTTAGGGCATAGTGCGTAGTGTCCTCTATTAGTGCTATTGACATTGTTGCAACTTGTTATGCTTAATGCTTTCCACTTTGCCCGAGTGCCATGATATCATATCTGAACATGTTATTGAATCACGATGATAATTATTGTTTCTTGATCATACCTACAAGTTGTTTACACATATCGTCGTCCTAAACCCGAGGCCCCAAAGTGACAGAAATTGGGACACCCGGAGAGGATGGATGCGATGTGAGGATCACATGTGTTCATAGAGTATTAATGCTTTGCTCCGGTGCTTTATTAAAAGGAGCACCTTAATTACCAGTAGTTCCCTTGAGGCCCCGCTGAAAATAGGCTGGTAGGAAAAAAGATGTTGTGCAAGTTCTCATTGCGAGCACGTACAACTATTTATGGAATACATGCCTATGGTTACTTAGTGCTTGGATGCTTTATCTTATTTATCTGCAATGCCCGTGACATGATCATTATTTGAACTTTCTTATCCATGCAACGTCCGTTCATCCATCCCCATGCCTACATTATTTAATCCCGGTGTTTACTTCAAACACCGTTTCTGTTGTTTTCATTCCACTGCTGCTGTTATTTCACTACTGCTGCTACTATAAAACTGTTGCTACTGATAAACCACTGCGAACAAAAGTACTTTCAGGTGCAGGTGAATTGATAACTCACTTGTTAAGGCTCACAAATATTATTTGGCTCCCCTTGTGTCGAATCAATAAATTTGGGTTTTACTTCCCTCGAAGACTGTTGCGATCACCTATACTTGTGGGTCATCAAGACTATTTTCTGGCGCCGTTGCCGGGGAGCATAGCTTTATTTGCAAGCTCACCGGAGAGTATTATTATCTACTGCCATCATTCATCATGGGTAAGACTCGTGATGGAAAGTTTCCTACATTACCATCCACTACAAGAAGAGGTACAACTCTGAACACCTCTGTTGCTCTTGATTCACTGTCTGTTATGAGTAAGATGCTTACACCACCACATGATACACATTCTACTTCCGCTGAATCTGGAAATACTTCTGATACTTTTGATGATGCTTCTACTGTGCTTGATGAGAGTGGTTCTCTTGGTCCTTTCTTAGATGCTACTATTGCTAAAGGTAAAAATATTGCAAACACTGAAACTCCTGATAAAAATCTTGTTACTCCTGCTGTTTCACCTGAGCTTATAGAGAATCCTAGTGATGATTTAGATGATGCCTATGTTGATCTTAATGATGATATTATTGATGAAATATATATTATGAAAGATGAGGATGTTGTTATGAGATTCATTGAAACTCGTGCTGTTAAATATAAATTATCTCCTGATGCTAAGTTTGCCAATTCTCCCATTAATATTAGGGACAAGGATTATGATTTCTCTCTTGATTTATCTTATATATCTATTGTTAAGAAAGAACCTTTTTGTGGTACTGAAAATGAAAGTGCTATGAAACATATGAATGAGCTCTCCTCTTTGATTAGTTTCTTCTCTGATGATATTAAGAAACGTAGCTACTTTGTTACTAAAATATTCCCTTTCTCATTGAAAGATGAAGCCAAAACTTGTTTTAACAATTTTTCTCCTGGATCTATTGATAGTCCTATTGGTTTGGTTAATGTTTTCTTTCAGAAATATTTTCCTATTAGTGCTCAACATGCTGCTTTACAAAATGTATTTAATTTCAAGCAATTGGAAGGAGAGAAATTGCATGTATCTTGGGCAAGGTTCTATTCTTTAGTTCGAGCTACACCTGGGCATAAGCTAGAAGATAATAAACTTCTTGATATATTCTATAATGGACTAACTGTTGAATCTAGGACATACCTGGATAGTTGTGCTGGTTGTGTTTTCAGGCAAAGAACTCCAGAAGAAGCTGAGGAATTAATATCTAAAATAAGTCAAAATCATGATGATTGGACTATGGTTGAGACTGAGCCGACTCCAACTCCAGTACCTACACCAACACCAACACCCAAGAAGAGGGGGAATGATTGAATTAAATGATGAAGTGATGAGAGAAGCCAAGAAATCTCTTAAAGAGAGGGGTATTAAATCTGATGATGTGAAGAATCTTCCACCTATAGAGGAATTATGTAAGCCAATCCCTCGCTCACCCACTATTGAGGTACACTCTCTCTCCAATATTTTGATAGTAGAGATATTCCCTATAAAAAACCTCCTGATCAATGTTTAGATGAATTTGATAATTATGTCATTTAAGCAAGATAATTTTAATAAGAGAGTGCAGAACCACCTTATGGAAAACTCTAGAGCTATTGATAATTTGCATGGTATTATAGAAAGAACCTCTAATTATGTTAAACATTTTGAAATGGTTCAAACTCAAATAGATCAACTTGCTAAAGTGCAAAAAGATTTGCTAGTTAATGCTTCTAAAGAAAAACATGCTTATGAGATAAGAACTAGAAGTGGTATTGCTACACAAGATCCTTTATACCCTGAGGGACATCCTAAAAGAATTGAACAAGATTCTCAGCAAACTAATGATAATGTTATTCATATTAAGAAGAAAAAGAAGAAGAAACATAAAACTGTTGTAGAATCCTCTTAACCTGCTAAAGATCCTAATAGTATATCTATATTTGATGCTGCAACTGAAAGTGGTAATGAAAAGAATGATGCTTCTGATAAAGAAGAACCTGTAGGTGAACCTGAAAAGCAAACTAAGACTGCAAAGTATACTAAGGAAGATTTCATTGCTAATAAACATGGTAATAATAGAGAACCTTGGATACAAAAACCAATGCCTTTCCCTGGTAAGAAACACAAATCTAAGGAAGCAGAACACTATAACAAGTTTTGTGAATGGATGAAACCTTTGTTCTTGCAAATTCCTTTAACTGATGCTATTAAATTGCATCCTTATGCAAAATATATGAAAGATATTGTCTCTAACAAAAGGAAGATTCCTAATGAGGAAATCTCCACTATGCTTGCTAATTAATCTTTTAGTGGCAAGGTTCCTGAGAAGCTTGGAGATCCTCGTATACCAACTATTCCTTGTTCTATTAAAAATAATTATGTTAGAACTCCTTTGTGTGATTTGGGAGATGGAGTTAGTGTCATGCCTTTTACTCTCTATAAAAGACTCCTCATAGAAAAATTGATACCAACTGATATATCTTTGCAAATGGTTGATAAGTCTACTGCCATTCCTGTGGGTATATGTGAGGATGTTCCTATTCAAGTTGCTAATAATTGTCTGATATTAACTGACTTTGTTGTTTTGGAAATGCCTGAAGATGATAATATGTCTATTATTCTTGGAAGACCTTTTCTTAATACTGCAGGGGCTGTTATTGATTGCAATCAAGGAAAAGTTACTATTAATGTCAATGATAAAGAGCACATTGTTTATTTTCCCAAGAAGATTGATAGAAAATATGGTCTAAATTCTATTGAAAATGTTGAGACCATCAAGATTGGAGAATTTTATTGTCCTATTCCAAAGCCACCCAAAGAATATAAAATAATTATGATTGGGACTATGTCTATGAAGGTTGAGGTAACATGAGTATTTAGTGAGAAACAAAGTTTTGTTTCATAGAAAATTATTTTGGTAGCAAGTCTTGATCACCCTTGTTAACAAAATGATTTTAAATGAAATGGACAATGTTTTCACTATGATTTCACCTTCCCCGTCATTGTTTTCACCATGTTTACTTCTGTTATTACATTGCTACTTGAGTGCAATCATGTTTTCCACCATCCTTATGCATGTTTTCGTGATGTTTTCACTCTGATTACTGAAGTTATGCATATTTTCACCACCCATACTTTTGTTTTCACCACTACCAATTTTGTTTTCTTTGGTTATTCTTTCATTAGAGTGTCATAGGACCTCTGTAGTTCTGGTTTTGGTTTTGTTTTCCATGTTTTCACTTCCGTTTTCCGGTTTTTATTAATTATTAAAATTCTAGAAATACCTCAAAAATAAAGTTTCTTGAAACATTCCAGAAAAATTATAATAAATTTTTACGTCAAAAATGAGGCAGAAAGACACCTGGGAGACCCAGGGGGCCCACAAGGCAGGCACACCCCAGGGTGGCGCCATCACATGGTGTGGGGACCTCTGGCCCTCCACTTACTCTCTCCACTGCCCAAGTCCTCTCTCTCACCTACCAAACTGAAAACATTTCCTGGATCCTGTGTTCTTGGTGTTCTTCCTATGGATTTTCAATCTCCTTCTTCAGCCCATCATTTGTGCTGATTTTTGGTGTATTTGATCTCCGGTATGTGACTCCTCCGATGATCCAAGTAGAATTTTGTTTAGTGAAGTATTTATTGAGTATTTTGCCACAGTAGGTGACATCTTATGTGAGTTTGCATGCTTGATTAGAGTAGAAATAATATAGTTTTGATGTACGTTTAACTCTCATATAAGTCCTTATAGTAGTTTCCACCTTATAGTTGCTTCAAATTAATTTTTGTGATGATTTTTGAAAAATTTCAGAGATGGAGCACAATGCCTATCAACTAAACCAGCATGAGTTGGAGGTGCATGAGGTCATGCTCGTGTACCATGAAGAGAGGGTGTTCCCACCAATCTATCCGTGTCGGGAATTTATGCAAGTTTCATGAATTCTGCAGGATTTTAACACTCTGGTGCATAATGTAGGTTTAGAGAGTTTCATTGAGGATGAGCCCATCCAATATGTGAAACTAACTATGTCTATGGTGCACGATTTTTTTTTAAATGGTATCCAAATAACCCAATGGTCCACTATAAGATTTATAATAAAGCTGTGAGCCTGCCTTTTAGTGTTTTCTGTGCAGCTATTAAGGTACCTGAGTGGGGGTCTTGTGAGAAAATAAGTGGGCAGCCCAAACCACTACTAGATTTATATGGAGAGATTTGCCAAGGCAGAAGCTTCACATGGGAGAGTGGTAAAATTCGTGAAATCCAACTCTCTAGCATTCGATACTTTGCCTACTTTATTTCTAAATGTGTATTAGATAGGAAAACTGCAAGCAATTTATCTTTTCATGATTTGGCGTTTATTGCTGCTGCTTTGAGACACGATAGGTCTTATAACTTTGACGCTTTGATTGCTTACCGTCTCTCACATAACCGTGAGAAGGGCGGAGTTTGTGGAGGTCTTATTGCCTCGCGCTTGCTAGCTTTGCATGGTTTGGAGCCACACCCTCTAGACTTTCAGTTTCCTATAGAGAGGCTTAATCTTGTTTCCATGGTTCAACATAAGTTTATTTCTACCCATGCTCACTTACATAATTTATCTTTTGAATTAACTTTCTCCAAACGATCCGTGTGGAGAGTTGTTAAAACTATTAGGGAAGTACTTTTGCCTGCGCCTCTTTTGTTTGATCTTAATAACAGGCAAGGATGGGAGATTTCTGAGAGTGAGCTGAACACATACCTCGAGCATCACCCCCAGAAAGGCGAGGATGCCGACGAGGGGGACAATGGTGATTTCGTCCAGCCCTACAACACCACGGGGATTCCACACCAGCACCCTAGTCATGACTATGCGCCAACTCCATCATCCTCCTCTTATGCACCCGAGTACGACCATGCAAGGGATGACCCACCGCAGTGGGGATATTTCCCACGCTTTGATTGATCTCCACTTACGCCAAAAGCCTAAGCTTGGGGGAGGTATACCGACATCACACTCATTTATGTATCATGTTCGGTCAGTTCTTTATATATCCATGTTTATCATTTCTTTCGTTTGTTTTCATTTCTTTTTGTTTCTTTCGTTTGTTTTCGTTTCTTTCTCTTATTTCTCTTTGTTTTAATTGTTTTGTTCTTGTTTTCCAAAACACAAAAAGACCAAAAATATTTCTGCTGTTTCTCTTTGTTTGCTTCTTTAGTTTCTCTATTTGGTTTGCTTTCTTTTAGTTGCAGTTTAATATTCAAAAACCCAAATTAATACACACACATTCTCTTCACTCTTTTTGCCCCTGATTTATCAGTCAAAGCATAATTGTGTAAACAAAAGATAAAGAGGGATGACCTTCTACCCAGATGTGTCCTTCACATGGGAGCCGCTCTTGTGTATCCAGTTTACTTGTGACGTATTGTATTGTCTGTTTACCATTCGTTGACATAAGCATACACCTCTCTCAAAATGGTTTCAATACCTCTGTTTAATAAAATAAAAAGCTCTAGCACATGAGTGATCCATGCTTCCCTCTGCGAAGAGCCTTTCTTTTACTTTTATGCTAAGTCTCCGCCATATTCTTTGAGAACTTTCTTGAGAGCACAATAGTCATTCTTAGTGTGATGTGTTTGTCCCAAAGTACGGTTGATTGTGATATAACTTTGATACTTGTATCTTTGATATCTTTACTTCTAGTCTTCCCTTGAACTTCAGAGGTGCCATGGCATTTATGTTTTGCCCCACAAGTAAGGGCAAGCGAGATACCACTTTATTAGATCCTTTTTATGATTATTACAATATTGCTAATAGTTATGCTTCATGTTGTTTATTATTAATATGTTGTTATCTTCTCATGGTTTGCATAGCTATTAAATGACAGTATCTTGCATGTATCTTATCATGACCATAATTAAGTATTTGATCACATAGTGAATATATTTACATCATATGAAAGAAATGTGTTCGTATAAGTCTTTTATCGCACTCAGTTGTCACTGAATTGCTTGAGGACAAGCAATAAGCTAAGCTTGGGGGAGTTCATACGTCGAAAACGATCTCCTTTTCCGAACACTTTTCTTATTGTTTTCCTCTAAACTTGTGTGTTTTGAATACAACAAACACGGACTAATGCTGTTTTCAGCAGAATGACTTTGGTGTCTTATTTTTATGCAGAAAAATCAACTTTCTGGAAATTGCCCAGAAAAGCCCCCATTGATGTTTTCACCCCGGAGGACCCCGGGAGCCAGAAGGGGCCCAGGAGAGGAGCCACAGGGTGGACACAGCCCCTGGCGCGGGTCCCCCTAGGCCGTGCCACCTAGGGGTGTGGGCCCCCCAGAGCCCCCCTCAGACTCCCCTTTCGACTACAAGTAGCCTCCAACCCTAAAACCCGAGGGGGTTCGTCATATTCCTCGATTCGATTCGAGGATCAGAAGTTCCTCTGACTCCCCAAGAAACACAACAGAGCGTCACCGCCATCCCGAACCTCGATTCGAGGATCAGAAGTTCCTGTTCTGGCACCCTGCCGGGACGGGGAAGTGGAGGAGATCATCGCCATCGTCATCACCAACGCCTCTCCATCGACCATCCATGTTTCCCCCATCCATGTGTGAGTAATTACCCGCTGTAGGCTGAAGGGGATGGTAGGGATTGGATGAGATCGTTCATGTAATAATGTCGTGATTGTTAGGGCATAGTGCCTAGTGTCCTCTATTATTGCTATTAACATTGTTGCAACTTGTTATGCTTAATGCTTGCCACTTTGGGCCTGAGTGCCATGATCTCAGATCTGAACAAGTTATTGAATCACAATGATAATTATTTTTTCTTGATCATACATGTAAGTTGTTTACACATATTGTCGTCCGGAACCCGAGGCCCCGAAGTGACAGAAATTGGGACAACCGGAGGGGATGGCTGCGATGTGAGGATCACATGTGTTCACGGAGTGTTAATGCTTTGCTCCGCTGCTTTATTAAAAGGAGCACATTAATTACCATTAGTTCCCTTGAGGACCCGCTGAAAACGGGCTGGTAGGACAAAAGATGTTGTGCAAGTTCTCATTGCGAGCACGTACAACTATTTATGGAACACATGCCTATGGTTACTTAGTGCTTGGATGCTTTATCTTATTTATCTGCAATGCCGGTGACATGATCATTATTTGAACTTTCTTATCCATGCAACGCCCGTTCATCCATCCCTGTGCCAACAGTATTTAATCCCGCTGTTTACTTCAAACACTGCTGCTGCTGTTTTCATTCCACTGCTGCTGTTATTTCACTACTGCTGCTACTATAAAATTGTTACTACTGATAAACCACTGCAAGCAAAAGTACTTTCAGGTGCAGGTGAATTGACAACTCACTTGTTAAGGCTCACAAATATTCTTTGGCTCCCCTTGTGTCGAATCAATAAATTTGGGTTTTACTTTCCTCGAAGGCTGTTGCAATCCCCTATAGTTGTGGGTCATTAGCGGCTGCGGATGTTTTTGGTGGAAAAGGCTCGGTATCTAGGGTTAACCCGTGTGGGCGGCCAGGGGGCCCACACCACCCCTGGGCACGACCAGAGGGGGTGCCACCCTATGGTGTGGGGCCCCTGTGGTCCCCTCCGGACTCCGTGTGCGCGACAGATTTCTAAGACTGTTGGTTTTCGAATCGTCCAATTCCGAGAATATTTCCAGAACAACTTTTCTTAAATAAAAAATAGCAAAAAACAGGAACCAGTCTGTGGCATCTTGTCAATAGGTTAGTCCCAGAAAATCGATAAAAATGGCATAAAGTGTATAGGAAACATGTAGCATATAGTATGAAAACATCATGGAATATCAGAAATTATGGATACGCTTATGACGTATCAATGAACTCAACAACTTCGAGCGCAACAAGGTTTGGAAGTCAACGCCAAGACCCAAAGATTGCAAGAATGTTATTGGCACCAAGTGGGTGTTCAAGAACAAGCAAGACAAAGATGGCATCATCATTCACAACAAGGCGAGATTGGTGGCTCAAGGGATTTCTCAAGTCGAAGGTGTTGATTTCGGTGAAACCTTTGCTCCAATAGATCGTCTTGAATCTATTCGCATCCTACTTGTTTATGCATCTCATCATAATTTCAAGTTACAACAAATGGATGTTAAGAGTGCTTTCCTAAAATGTCCCATTAATGAGTTAGTATATGTCAAGCAAGCTCCGGGCTTCGAGGATCCCAATCACCCCGATTATGTCTATAAACTCGATAAAGCGCTCTATGGGTTTAAACAAGCTCCACGTGCATGGTATGAGCACCTTAAAGAGTTTTTAGTGGATCGTGGGTTTAATGTTGGTTTAATCGATCCCACCCTGTTTACCAAGATGGTTGGAGATGACTTGTTCATATGACAACTCTATGTGCATGACATCATTTTTTGGTCTACTAACACTTTGTTCAATGAAGAGTTTTGCAAGCTAATGACCAATAGGTTCGAGATGTCCATGATGGGGGAATTGGAGTATTTCCTTGGCTTTGAAATGAATCAATATCATAAAGGAACCTTCATAAAACAAGCCAAGTAACCCAAGACATGCTCAAGAGGTTCAATATGCATGATTGTCGGGGGGTACCCCCGAGTAGGGTAAAGGAAAAGGGTCAGAAGAGAAGTTTGGTCGAGTAGCCGCCTACCCGGTACTTGCTACCCGGTCGACTGCTACTCGGTCTTACAAAAAGATGACCAGAAGGAGATATCAAGCAAGTTATATGTGTTCGAGTAGAAGAGTTGGTCCGAGTAAGATTGGCGGGAACCTACTCGGGCCAGAAGTCAAAGGAGCCGTTCTGACACAGGATCCCGCGTATCCCGGGTCCGTACTTGGCACTGTTCACAGCACTGTTCATCTGGGGACGGCGTGCCTGACAGCGACAGTGTGTCAGCAAGGCGTCGCAGGATAGGGGGGACCTACTCTGTGTTCGCACAGTGATAACAGACTGGTTACTTGGTTTTGCCCAACGACTTTCTGCACCAGGACAAGCTTAGCAGCCAAAGCTGTCAGCGGGAACTCGGAAGAAGGACGGTGTGCACACAATGTCGACACTTGTTTGTATTTGGCTGTATCCGGCTGGGCACCAGGTATATAAGGTGCCCCGCCGCCTCCTGCGCGAGGCACGACGCACGACGAGACTAAGGCTGGATCACACGTAGAGATTCTTGACCTAATTCTACCCGGGGAGAGAAGAGTGGCTACTCGGTAGCAAGAACCATTGTACTGTGGCTACTCGGTGAGACACCAGAATACATAGAGAAAGGCAGGAGTAGGGGTTTCACCTCCTCACGAGGGCCCTGAACCTGGGTAGATCGTGTTGTTTGCAGTGTTTGATCTTCACCTCACGCGTCTACTCGTCGCGTGATCCCTCCCCGAGCGCCTCCAGCGTCCTTCGTCCCCACATCTTTAGCCATCCTATGGCATCTGCCGTGACACCACCACGACAGTTGGCGCCCACCGTGGGGATACCAGTGGCGCTGGCTGGAGTTTCCGTTCGGACGGGATCGATTTCTGCTACCAGAGAGCGCGTGGTCTGTGGCCTTGTCCACAGATTCGGCTCCTTCGACTTCGTCACCGACAACGCCGGCGATTTCGGCGGCAGGGCCATGCCGGAGGGCGGCTCGGTGATCTCCTTCGGCGCGCACCTCGTCTACGTCGCCACCGTTGTCGACTGCGAGTACCCCGAGCTGGTGCATGACGCGGAGGATCCGCCTGCCGTTATCGCCGCACGCGGGAGGCCGCTGGGCCGCTCCGCGGACGTCGCGGAGGTGATGGTGGCTGGCCTGGCTGCAGACGCCGGGAAGGGCGCGGCTGCTACCGCTGCGGTCGTTGTCGAGGATCTCGCTGGCTCTAGTGCTGGCGGGAAGACGCACAAGCCTTACGAGAAGGAGTGCAACCTTCCGCTCTCCACTACTCCGACAATCCCTGCGTCTGCTGCGCGGACGGGCATGCCGCCTCCCACCGACCTCGAGCTCCTGACCATGAAGGCGCAGCTCGACCGGCAGCGCCAAGAGTTGCTCGCTGAGCAGGCGGAGTTGGACAAGATTAGGCTAGAGCTTAGTTTAGATCAGCTAGAGTACAACAAGGCTCACGGTTTCACACCAGTTGTTAGGAGAGCTAGCAAAGTAGGCGCTACGCGTCGTAACCTAGGTGCCGCGATGGCAACCGTTGTAGAGGCTCCCAGTCAGTCCGCCACCGCAAACACCTCCACCCGACCCAGATATAGCACACCCGCCAAGACACTTAGAGCTGCAGAGGCTGTAGCCGCCGAGTTGCCGCATCTAGTTGGCGACGCGCGCGTTAGGCAGCAGGAGAGGCTGAACGAGTTGGTGCTAGAGGCTGCTAGGCAGAACGAGGAGTTCCGGAAAGCCAACCCGGGTGCCGGAGCTTCGCAAGTGGTGCACTCGCACGTGGCCAGATCTAACGATCAGGCCTCATCTCCGCATCCCAGCCGCGAGAAGAGCCGCAGTGGGCGTTCTGGCAAGGACAGGCAAATGCAGGTGTACGACCCGGCTGCTGCCGCGAAACAGCTCGTTGTGCCGCAGCAGCCCGGTCAGAAACGCAACGCTGCAGGAGCAGGCTTTCAAGCCCATAAAGCTCAAAGCCAGGTCCGAGATGAAGAGCGCCCAGGTCCTTCTCAGCATCCCGCCGCTCAGCCTACCCGGCAGAGGCAGCAGCCGCGCGCAGTGGCGCCAGTCGCCAACCCGGTGGAGCAGCCTGCAGCTGTGCAGGTGGATAGATATGATGACGGCTACTCGGCCATGGAGATGGCTGGCTATGATATTCTGGATCCTGTTGGCGAGCGCGTGTTGGCGCCTGGAGATGCAAGGCACCAGCTGGACCGGATCAGCTTGTCGGCGCGGCTTGAGAACACGGGTCCTCCCGGTCCCGAGTGTTTTGGCCCGCGCATCATGAACGAGCCGTCCATGAAGAATTTCCAGCTTGCAAGAGGCACCAAGAGTTACAACGGCAGCACCAAGCCGGAAGATTGGCTCAATGACTATGTCACCGCGGTTCACATCGCGAACGGCAACCGGAGATGGGCGGTGCGGTACGTCCCGCAGATGCTAGAGGGTCCAGCTCGCACTTGGCTCAACAACTTGCCCAAGAACAGCATCAATTGCTGGCTGGATTTCTCGGACGCCTTCATCAGCAACTTCACAAGCACTTACAAGAGGCCGAATAGGCCACAGCAGCTATCCGCTTGCAGGCAACGAGAAGACGAGACGGACCGCGAGTACCTTACTCGGTGGAGCACATTGAGGAACACCTGTGAAGGTGTGAATGAAGCCCAGGCCATTACTTGGTTCGCGCAGGGTTGCAGACATGGCAGTCTGCTGTGGCAAAGGTTGCAGAGGGAGATGCCAAACACTCTGGCGGAGACCATCAAGATTGCGGATCAATACGCACTCGGTGACCCTACTCAGCCCCTGATGGATTCCTCTGAGCCGAGAAGAAACTTCAGCAACAGCAAGCGCAACGAGTTCCGCAACAAGCGCAGGGGTGACCGAATAGATACTCGGTACGACCCTGAAGAGGTGAATGCAGTGGCTGTTGGAGCTGGGGGTAGCCAAAGGCAGAAACCTGCTGGAGCCTACAGGCAGAACCAGAACCAGGGCCAAGGCAACAAGAAACCATTCCGTGCTCCTCAGTCGGGTAGCGGCAACTCCGAGCAGCCGAGGAAGTTCGTCTTTGACGACATGAAGGATGGCCCATGCAGTTTTCACACTCAGCACCCCTCAAGGCCTGCTAATCATACTACCCGACAGTGCGAGTAGTGGGATGTGATCAAGAATGAAGGCTTGCCTCCTCCTCCTCCTCTGCCAACGGCCAATGCTAATGTGCAGCCTGCTCGCGCACCCGCAGCTCGGCCGCCAGTGTTTCCGAGAAGGGAAAATGTGAACCAAGTGGCTTTAGGAGCCAACCGTCATTTCAACAATGAGGGCTATCGCAACAACAACAACAACTACAACCGCAACAACAACAGAGGCAACAACAACTACCAAGGCAACAACAACAACGGCAACAATGGGGGCGGAGGCTCCAACCAGTACCAAGAGCACCATGAGAGCTACATGATCTTCACTTCCGAGCCAGTCGACAAGCAATCACAGCACAGGCGGGCTATGGAGGTCAATGCGGTGATTCCTGCTGTCCCTCACTACATGTATTGGTGTGACCAAGAGATCAGGTGGTCCCGAGTAGATCATCCCAAGGTGATGCCCAACCCGGGTAGCTACGCCTTGGTGTTGGATCCTACTTTCCTGGGTCCCGAGAAGAATGTGAGGTTCAGCAAGGTGCTAATCGACAACGGCAGCAACATCAACATCGTGTACAAAGACACACTCGAGAAGCTCGGGCTGGCCGAGAACATGCTGCTGCCCAGCAAGACCACCTTCCATGGCATTGTGCCGGGAGTCTCGTGCAACCCGATTGGCCGAGTGTGGATAGATGTGCTATTCGGTACAAGGGAGAACTGCCGCACAGAGCGCCTGCAATTCGAGGTGGTTGATCATAAGATCCCATACCATGCTCTACTCGGCAGGCCTGCTCTGAGCAAGTTCATGGCTTCTACACACACTGCATATCTGAAGATGAAGATCCCTGGTCCCAACGGTGTGATTACCATCGCTGGTGATTACAAGAAGTCCATGGAGTGTGCCTCTGCTGGTTCCCAGTTGGCGGAGTCAATGGTGATCGCGGCCGAGAATAAAAAGATGTACGAGGTGGTGGCCATGGCGCAATCCGCGCAAGCTGGCGCGCAGGGCGTACCGAGTACGCAACACGGGACCGCGTTCCAGGCATCTCAGGAAACCAAGAAGGTCCAGGTCGACCCCGAGTTCCCCGACCGCGTAGCCATCATTGGCTCCGGGTTGGCGGAGAAATAGGAAAGCGAGCTCATCCACTTCCTCCGTGAGAATCGGGACGTGTTCGCCTGGTCCAATGAAGATTTACCAGGAGTCCCGAGGGAGTTGGTTGAGCACTCATTACACGTGCGTCCTGACGCCAAGCCCGTGAAGTAGGCTATGCGCCGCTTCGGAGATGAGAGAAGGAAAGCTTTTGGCGACCAGATCACCAAGTTGCTGATAAGCAATTTCATCATGGAGGTGCTGCATCCGGATTGGCTAGCCAACCCGGTCATGGTCGAGAAGAAGAAAGAGGATCCCAAGGCTGCTACTGCATGGCGCATGTGTGTCGACTACACTGACTTGAACAAGGCGTGCCCCAAGGATCCCTTTCCGCTACCTCGCATCGATCAGGTGATCGATTCCACTGCTGGTTGTGAACTGCTGTCTTTCATAGATGTCTACTCTGGTTTCCACCAGATTGCACTCAATCCTGCTGATCAAATAAAGACTGCTTTTATTACCCCGTACGGGGCTTATTGCTACCGTGTCATGTGTTTCGGCTTGAGGAATGCGGGTGCAACCTATCAGAGATGCATGCAGAAATGCTTGCATGATCAGCTCGGCAAGAATGTGCAGGTGTACGTAGATGACATTGTCATCAAAACGAATAAAACACATACTCTGCTTGCCGACCTTGAGGAAACCTTTGCTAACCTACGCAAGTATAAAATGAAACTGAATCCGAGTAAGTGCACCTTTGGTGTCCCGGCTGGCAAGCTACTCGGCTTCCTGGTGTCTAGTCGGGGCATTGAAGCCAATCCTTCAAAGATAAAAGCTATTGAGAGCATGTCTTTGCCGAGATCCCTGAAGGATGTACAGAAGTTCACTGGTTGCTTGGCATCTCTGAGCCGTTTTCTGGGCCGAATGGGCGAGAAGGCCCTGCCTCTATACCAGTTGATGAAGAAAAGTGACAAGTTTGTCTGGACTCCGCAAGCGGATGTGGAATTCAACGAGCTGAAGGCAATGCTGGCTAGCGCTCCCATCTTGGCTAGTCCGCTACCCAAGGAGCCGATGCTATTATACATCGCTGCCACTAACCGAGTAGTCAGTGTGGTGATTGTGGTGGAGCGAGAAGAAGAAGGCAAGAGTGTGCAGCGCCCAGTGTACTATCTCAGTGAAGTGTTGTCTAGCTCCAAGCAAAACTACCCGCACTACCAGAAGATGACCTATGGCGTGTACCTGGGCGCCAAGAAGCTGAAGCATTACTTCCAGGAGCATCCTATCACGGTTGTGAGCTCTGCTCCCATCTCGGATATCATGGGCAACAAGGAGGCGAGTGGCAGAGTAGCCAAGTGGGCAATTGAGCTAGCCGCGTATGCGCCCGCGTATGCGAGAAGAGAAGCTATCAAGTGTCAGATTCTGGCAGAGTTTCTGGTGGATTGGGCCGAGGTGCAGTATGAACCTCCTGCTCCAGTTTCTAATTACTGGAAGATGCACTTTGATGGCTCGAAGGTGAAGGAAGGCCTTGGTGCTGGCGTAGTGCTTACGTCGCCCAAGCGAGATCAACTCAAGTACGTGCTGCAGATTCATTTCAAGGCGTCCAACAACGTAGTAGAGTACGAGGCAGTGGTGCATGGCTTGCGGGTAGCCAAGGAGGTTGGCGTGCAGCGCATTATATGCTATGGCGATTCAGATCTGGTGGTGCAGCAAGTCTCTGGCACTTGGGATGCTCTAGATGCCAACATGGCATCCTATCGCTTCCTGGTACAGTCTATGACTGGATTCTTCGAAGGATACGAGTTCCAGCACATTCACCGAGCAGAGAACGAAGCGGCAGACGAGCTATCCAAGTTGGGATCTTCTCGGCAATCCATCCCGGCGGGGGTTGCCTTGGAGCACTTGAGGAAGCCATCCATCAAGCCCTCTCCCAACTCGGAATCCATATTTGTCCCTTCTCTGCCAAGCGAGGAATCTGATCCCATGGAGATTGACTGGGAGAATGCTACAGGAAACCCGGGGAATGCTGCTCCCAACTCGGGGACTGATGTCCTTAACCCGGGGACTGTCGCATTCATTGAGGAAGTCCTTGCCAATCGATCAGGGCTCCAGAGAAGTGCTCCCAACCCTAAAGAGCAACCAGAGGTGCCTGTCCCAATGGAAGTGGACGAACCAGTGTTTCCTACACGGGAGACACCGAGTTGGGCCATGCCCATATTATCCTTTCTAAGGGACGGTACTCTGCCAGAGGATGAGGTGGCTGCAAGACAGATTCAGAGAAGATCCAAGGGCTACAATATATTCCGAGATGTGCTGCACAAAAGAAGTGCCACCGGCGTGCTGCAACGTTGTGTGGACCCAGAAGAAGGAGGAGAAATTCTGCTGGAAATACACCAAGGAGAATGCGGGCACCACGCCTCTTCTCGGGCATTGGTCAAGAAAGCTTTTCGGCATGGCTTTTACTGGCTCACAGCTCTGCAGCAAGCTGAAGACATCGTGAGGAAGTGCAATGGCTGCCAGATGTTCGCGAGTAAGATTCACATGCCTGCTTCCGAGCTGAAGACAATTCCTATCACTTGGCCATTTGCCGTATGGTGCCTGGATATGGTTGTCCCCTTCAAGCCGGCTAAAGGCAACATGACACACATCTTGGTCATGGTGGACAAGTTCACCAAGTGGATCGAAGTGAAGCCTATTCGGAAGTGCGATGGGGCCACAGCTGTGAAATTCTTGAAGGATGTGATCCTGAGATATGGCTACCCGCACAGCATCATCACCGACAACGGCACAAATTTCGCAGAGGGGGCAATGGTGCGATTCTGCAGAGATAAGCATATCCGACTAGATGTTGCGTCCGTTGCGCATCCCGCCTCCAATGGGCAAGTGGAAAGAGCAAACGGCATGGTGCTAGCAGGCATAAAGCCAAGGCTGATCGAGCCATTGATGAAAACACCTGGGTGTTGGTTAGACGAGTTGCCAGCGGTGTTGTGGAGTCTAAGGACTACCCCTAACCGGTCAACCGGCTATACGCCATTCTTCTTGGTATACGGGGATGAGGCCGTGTTGCCAATAGACTTGGAGCATGACTCCCCTCGAGTAACCCTCTACACTGAGGTAGAGGCGAGAGAAGCTCGAGAAGACGACGTTGACCTGCTCGAAGAAGCAAGAGAGCTTACTCTGTCACGTTCGGCTATCTACCAGCAAAACCTGCGGCGTTATCATAGCCGAAAGGTGAACCCAAGGGTTTTCCGAGAAGGAGACATGGTCCTTAGGCTTGTGCAGCGCACAGCCGGGATGCACAAACTGTCTCCTCCATGGGAAGGGCCCTTCATTGTGAGCAAAGCGCTGCACAATAATGCATACTATCTTGTAGATGTGCGTCAATCACAGGCGAACATGGCAGATAAAGCTGGAGAGGAATCCAAGCGGCCTTGGAATGTAGCCCTACTTCGTCGCTATCATTCGTGAGCAAAGAGGTGTATGTACTTTCTTATCCGAGTTAAAATTCTACCCTGCAATCTGAAATTCAGCTCGGGGACTGCCCTCGCCTAAAACTTGCTTTGTGTGTTCCTACCCGGCTTTACTTTTGTCCACGCGGTTGCTTTGCTGAAAATTTCACAAAGTACATCTAGTACTGTGTTTAAACCTACATGCCAACTCTTCGACTCTGCTGTTGTCCGAAACCCGGCTTCATGGCAAGCAAGAGAACAAGCAAAAGGTCAATGAGCACAAGAAAAATTACTAAGGAAAGAAACAGTGCAGGAACCGGGTAGGATGTTTTTTACTGTTATTCTCTGTCTTTTCTTTTCGGTTAAGTGGTGGGCTGCGTTACTATGATTGTTTCTAAGCAGCTAAGTATTTGCAAATCTACTCTTTGACTCTTGTGACTCGAATACCAAAAAAGCAACAAGTTGCGGGTAGAGCTGAGACGAAAAGAGAGAGTGAATAAGAAATGCAACTCGGGGACTCGCATGATAACGCAACCCAGCATCGAGCCAAGGCTGAACAAATTGATTAAGTTAAAGATAACGGGTGGAATAAAAATGAGTAGCAAGCAAAAACATAAGTAGTTTGATACATCTGCACCCGGCATCCCGGGGATCTGATAAGTGTTTGAGGAATGAGCTGCAGGACAGATTCAGGTCGAGGCGGCGTTCTCGGTGGCGGCCTTGGCTGCTTCATCTTCAGTACTGGCCTTGGTAGCATCTGCTTCCAAGCTGGCGACATCGTTCTTCGTGGTGTCTGCATCTGTCTCAGTGGCAGCCTGATCTGAGGTGGCTGTGGCCACCGAGATGGGTCCCGTCGCCGAGGTGGAGGCAGCCGCTTGGGCGCGGAGGCTAACTGTGTCGTCGAGGGCAGCTCCTGACGAGGTGCCGAACTCGAGCGCGGCGGTGTCGATCGACATCTTCTCGCCCTCGTCCTCCTCATCGCTACCCACGACGAATGCGGCCTTCCCCTTCCCGGTGTCGTCGGCGGGTCGGTCGAAGAAGCTCAAGTCCGTCTCCTCCTCGTCCGTCTCTTCGTCTTCGCCCTCCTCCTCGCCTTCATCCACTTCGGTGTCGGGCTCGGTGAGGCCGTCGATGAAGGTCGCGGTGTCCGCGTACTGGGCGACCTCGTGTGCCACGAGCTGGCGGATAGCCACGCAGTAGGAATCCGTCTCCCACTTGGAATCCTCGCGCATCTCGCGGACGACTTGCAAGTTGAGATTTTCGTACCAACTGGTGACGAACAGCAGCATCATGTCGGCGCCTGCCCGAGCTCCAGACGCCCGCCACTTCTTCAGCTCGGCCTTCACGCCGTTCAGCTTCAAGGCGAGCCCATGGATTGTTGTTGGCGCGGAATCCTGAGGCCAGAAGAGGTCGTGGAGCTTGAAGGCAATGCGCACCAGCTCGGTGCCCACTCCTCCTAGACGTTGAAGCTGACCTTGCATGACGAGAAGGCATTCTTCAATTTCTGCCTTCGTGTCCGTGGGCTCGCCCTTCTCGGCGCGAGCTGCTCGGGCCTTTGCCAAAGCAGGCTTGCACGAAGACTCAAGGCCGGGGAAGACTTCTATAAGAGCTATTGAGAAGATCAGAGACGGAAGCAGAGTAGAAAATGAACCGAGTAACAGAGACGCAGGAAAGAGGGCACGTACTGTTCAGATCGTAGAGTAGCCCCTGAAGCTTGCTCTTCCACAATTCCTCGTCGGCTAGGTGCCTTTCTTCACTCAAGCGGAGCCCATCCAGCTGGGTGAAGAGGTTATCGTTGGTCTTCTTCAGCACCTCGCACTCCTGCTCAAGGGCTCTCTCCTTGGCCTTAGCCGCTGCCTCGTTTTTCTCCTTCTCGGCAATCAAACTCTTCTTATCGGCTGCTAAGTTGAGGGCATCTTGGAGCGCAGTCTGCAGCTGGGTCTGGAGAGCTTCCATCTCGGTAGCATGTTCCTTCATTAGCTCGACAGCTTGGCTAGACAGTTGTTGCTGCACCTCAGCAGGCTTGAGACAGTCAAGATGCTCCTCGACGAACTTCTTATGATCTTCTGCGGAGAGCAAAGCATGGTTAGCAGAGTAGCGAAGAAAGAAACGAAAAAACAAGCCGAGAAGAAGGCACATACCTTCCAGTCTCTTGATCGTGGCTTGACCACTCTCAACGAAGGCACGGCAGTTCGAGTGCTCCTCGGCCAAGGCCTTTAACTTCCCTGCAGAGTAGGATTGGTTAGCGCAAAAAGCAAGAGCGGGCGTACACACCAAACGCAAGAACCGCATAGCTAAAAGCGTACCCTCAACTTCAGAAAGTCTCAGTGTGCTGTTCATAACATCCTTCTCGGCTGCCTCGTCGGCTGCACGCTCTCTTTCCAGGGCGTCAATGCGTCTCCTAGCAATGGCATGGTTCCAGAGTAGCCGACGGTACAGGCCGGTCCGCTTCAATAAGCTATTCTGAGAAGCAAAAGAAAAAAGAATCAGGCAAAGTGATAAAGATTCAACCCGAGAAGGCGGCAACTCGGGAGAGTATCCGCCTACTCGGCCAGAATCTCGGGGACTGGGTGATGGATAAGGAAAAGAAGGAGAGTAGAAGAAAAGTGAAACGCAACTTGGGGAGGATGAGTAAAAGCTTACCGCGTAAGATTGCTCGAGGTCCTCTGCAGCCTTGCGGTGGACGAACATCTTGGCGGCGAGTGTGCTGGTGTTGGATGAGATGGTCATGGGTTTGTAACCCATGTCCGCCTTGTTCCAATCAACACGCATGTGGTCCAAGTCGCCCAACTCCGTGCCGTCCCAGTTCGGGTTGCCAAGGATCTTGCTGTCCCACTTGGCATCGATGAAGCCAACCAAATCGATCATTTGCTCAAGGCCCTGGGACGTCACCGCCTTGTCCTGAACCTCGCGCGAAGAAATGGAAATGGACCTGTCCTGATTTTTGGATGGGGGTCTGGAGTCCACTGCCGCGGCCTGATTCCCTTTCCTGAGAGCAAGTTTCCTCTCCTCAGGGGTTAAGCCAACCTGGTACTGCTGGCTGACCTTCACCATGTAAGGCGGGAAGCTGGGCGGATCCGGGATGCGGGACGCTGCAGCGGCATCACCAGCCGCGCTGGGCTCCCGGATAACCAGCTGACCAGGCTTGGAGGTTGGTTTTGGCGGCGGCATCACGGCTGCATCTGGAGCGCGACCACGCGCCGGGTTCCTGCGAACAACGATTTCTACCTGGCCAGCTGACTCCTCGGCGGCCCGCTTCTTAGAAGTCTCCTTCTTGGCAGTGAGCTTCTCGGCGGCCTTCTTCTCAGCAATCTTCGTCTCGGCGGCCTTCTTCTCAGCAGCTTTCTTCTCAGCGGCGGAAGGGCTGGCTGTGGTTGTAATCTTCTTCACTGGGGAGGCGTCTGGTGCACTGGAGGAGGTACCCTGCTGAGTAGGCGGCGCCGAGGGCGCGCTACTCGGCGCAGCGTCTGGCTGAGCGCTACCCTGCGCGGCGCCTGGTTGCGCGTCGCTCAGAGGGTATTGCTCCGCCTCGTTGACTACTTCAACCCGCTGCTCGGCAGCGGGATCCTGCTGTGAGGCCTCTGGAACTTCTACCCGCGCCTGGGCCGCGGGGTCTTCTTGTTCAGAAGCTCCTATTGCTGGCTGCTCTT
The DNA here is from genome assembly GCA_028641055.1 of Alopecurus myosuroides. Classification (NCBI taxonomy): domain Eukaryota; kingdom Viridiplantae; phylum Streptophyta; class Magnoliopsida; order Poales; family Poaceae; genus Alopecurus; species Alopecurus myosuroides. Next base: position 298,483,583 of record CM054057.1, on the reverse strand, counting down.
GTTCTTCTTCCTGCTTGAGAGCGGCGTCGTCGTGCATCTCGTGGTCTTGATCTTGGTTCTCCTCGGCCCTGGTGGCTGGAGGAGAAGGTGGCATCTCGTGGCGAGCAGCATCCTGCGCCTCCTGCTCGGCGCGGGACTGCTGCTCCTGCTCGACGTCATGAGCGTCGGTATCCCTGTACCGAGCCTCGTCGGAGTCTTCTCCTTGTGCAGGAGAGGACGCGCCCGCTCTGTCCTGCGCTGCGGGCTCGCTCTCATCGTCGAGGTCGATAAGATTATCGACGTCAATGGCGGATTTCTTCTTGGTCTTGGTGGGCGCGAGAGCGGCGTCAGCATTCAAGGGGGCTCTGAAAAAGAAAACATGTTCAGAAAAGACAAAAGGGCAGAGGAAACTAAGAAGAAACAACAAGGTAGAAGAATTGGGGATTTGCGGCAACGGAGGCGTATAGCAGAGAAGAAAATAATTACCCTTTGCGGGTAGGGATTGCCGTTCGTTTTCTCTTCACGACTTTCTTGGTCGTCTTCTCGGTCGTCTTCTTCTTCTTGGCAGGGGGCTCCTGAGCACCACTACCCGTTCGCTTGTGGGTAAGAGGAGCAGTGACCGAGAGTGGCTTGACGACAAGGGCTTCCTCGTCCTCGTCCTCGGCCTCATCCTCAGCATCAGCACCATCTATGAAGTAGAAAAGAAGAGAAGCAATTCAGAAACAGAAAGCAACTAGTTTGCGCTACCTGCGACCAATCCGAATGAATCCAATCACCTTCATCTTCATCCTCGGTCCAGTCACGGACGGACGCGTCGATGCGGTGCTTCTCCGTTTGGGCGTGAGGAAGGTTGAGCTTGTCCGCGTTCTCAAAGGAGACCTCGTCGTCTTCTTCCCAGTCATCCGACCAGTTGTCCTCAAAGCGTTCTTGGATCTCAGCAAGCTGGCGAGCAAGGACCTGAAGAGTAGCAAAGCATCACGAGTTAGTCGAGTAGCATGGAGGTGTCCTACTCGGCAAGGCGTGCAAACCTAAAGCACATTAAGCCTAAGCAGTTCTACTCGGCAAGGCGTGCAAACACCAAGCACATTAAGCCTAAGCAATTCTCCTAAGTGTGCTATCCGACAAGGCGTGCAAACACCAAGCACACTAAGCCTGAGCAGTTCCGCTAAGCGCCCTACTCGGCGCGGAGTGCAAGTGCTAATCGCAGCAAGATAAGAAGGCCAGCTACTCGGAACAGACATGCAAAAAGCAAGATAAGGAGTACGTACACGCTCGATTGGCTTCGTACGGCTGTATGGAATAAAACCATACTGCCAGTTGTCTCTGAGCCCGGTGGTCAGGATGGATCGCGCGTGAGCAGCGACATCCGCGTTGCTAAGCTCGAACGTGGTCGTCCGAGTACAATCGCGGGGGCCGCCCATGTAGCACATGGGGTGGGCGCGTTGCTGGAGTGGCAGCACCCGCCTGGCGATCCAGCAGGCGACTGGATCGTCGCTCTTGAGCCCTTCTTCGATCAGATAGCTGAGGCGCTCCTCCATCTGCGTCAAATTGCTGTCGACAGACGGCTTGGACTTCCAGTTCTGCCCGGTAGGAGCTCGGTTGCTCCACGGGGGCAGATTGATCCTGTCCTCCACCTTGGCTCCCTTCTTGGCCGGGATGTTCTTCACGTACAAGAACGTCTTCTGCCATTTCCGGACTGAATCCAAGCCCTTGATGCGGGGATGATTCGTTCCGGGGCGCTGCACCATCATGGCGCTCCCGGTCTCGGTTATCCGGCTGCTGGTGTCCGCGTCGTCCTTCTTGCCCTTGCTCTGTTGGCGGAAGAAGAAATACCTTGACCATGTCTCCGTCGTGGGGCGAACGCCGAGGAAGGCTTCGCACACCACAGCGTGGTAGGAGAGGAAGACGACGGCGTTGGGAGGAAGATGATGCATCTGGAGGCCGTAGTGGTCCAGGAAAGAGCGGAGGAAGTTTGAAGCGGGGAGCCCGAATCCTCGCGCAAAGTGCGCGAGGAAGACGACGTGCTCTCCCTCTTCTAGAGCCGGAACGAGCTCGCCGTTAGCCGGTCGGCAGCAAACACCGGGAGGAACCCTCCGGGTGTTCACGAGCTACTGACAATCTTCGGCGGTGACCTCGGAGCCGGCCCAGCCGGCGCGTGCGTTATCGTCACGAGCCATGGCGTCGAGGAGGAGATTGAGGAAAGAGTGGAAGGATTTGGTGGATGAACCCGCGGCGGCGCAGAGAGTTGCGCGGCGGCGGAGAGCTCTGCGGCGGCGGAGAAACGAGAAGGCAGGAGGGGAATTGTGAGCGGAAGGAGAAGAAGGAGTTACCGCGGGGGTATTTGTACCGCGCCCCGGGTTACCGTTACGATCCGTGGTAGTGGGATCAATCGTGGCAATAATCGTGCGGCGTGGGGTCTGTGGGCCGGTTAGAAACGCACACAGCGCGGAACGCGCGCGTAACGGCCGCATTAGATCCCACGACGAGATCGTGGGCACTTACTGCGCGTGATGGGACGTTACGAGCTGGTGGGCCCACTCCGTGAAAACTGGGCGCGTGGCTTGTCAGGTCCTGGGCAGCGAGGCGTCGCGGTCCTGGATGCGTGACACGTGCCCAGTCGCGATGCGCAAATCCGGATTGTGCTCTGCCTTGCAGAGATTCTGTTTGAGAAATTCCCTAAGTCCTTGTACTCGGTTACAGAGAAGGAAGCTAGCTCTATTCGGAAGGGAGGAAACTCATGGTACTCTTTAAAGTGCTACTCGGAGGTTTTACTCGGCATATTGAGGTTCAAGGGCAAGGTTGCCAAGATTGGTTTTAAGCTGGCAGGGCCCAGTGAACGAGTTCGCAGGACTCTACCAGCTTCGGGGACTGCTGTCGGGGGGTTACCCCCGAGTAGGGTAAAGGCAAAGGGTCAGAAGAGAAGTTTGGTCGAGTAGCCGCCTACCCGGTACTTGCTACCCGGTCGACTGCTACTCGGTCTTACAAAAAGATGACCAGAAGGAGATATCAAGCAAGTTATATTTGTTCGAGTAGAAGAGTTGGTCCGAGTAAGATTGGCGGGAACCTACTCGGGCCAGAAGTCAAAGGAGCCGTTCTGACACAGGATCCCGCGTATCCCGGGTCCGTACTTGGCACTGTTCACAGCACTGTTCATCTGGGGACGGCGTGCCTGACAGCGACAGTGTGTCAGCAGGGCGTCGCAGGATAGGGGGGACCTACTCTGTGTTCGCACAGTGATAACAGACTGGTTACTTGGTTTTGCCCAACGACTTTCTGCACCAGGACAAGCTTAGAAGCCAAAGCTGTCAGCGGGAACTCGGAAGAAGGACGGTGTGCACACAATGTCGACACTTGTTTGTATTTGGCTGTATCCGGCTGGGCACCGGGTATATAAGGTGCCCCGCCGCCTCCTGCGCGAGGCACGACGCACGACGAGACTAAGGCTGGATCACACGTAGAGATTCTTGACCTAATTCTACCCGGGGAGAGAAGAGTGGCTACTCGGTAGCAAGAACCATTGTACTGTGGCTACTCGGTGAGACACCAGAATACATAGAGAAAGGCAGGAGTAGGGGTTTCACCTCCTCACGAGGGCCCTGAACCTGGGTAGATCGTGTTGTTTGCAGTGTTTGATCTTCACCTCACGCGTCTACTCGTCGCGTGATCCCTCCCCGAGCGCCTCCAGCGTCCTTCGTCCCCACATCTTTAGCCATCCTATGGCATCTGCCGTGACACCACCACGACAATGATGCCAAGCCTATTAAGACTCCCATGTCCACAACCCTTGACTTGAAACCCGATCTGAATGGTAAAGAGGTATATCAAAAGGTATACCTTTCCATGATTGGATCTATGCTTTACCTTTGTGCATCTCTACCGGATATCATCTATAGTGTTCGTAAATGTGCAAGGTTTCAAGCCTCTCTGAGGCAAAGTCATTTGGAAGCGGTTAAACGAATCTTTAGATATTTAGTTCATACCCCAAATTTTGGTCTTTGGTATCCCAAGTTTTCAAGTTTTCAGCTCATTGGGTATTCAGATGCGGATTATGCGGGAGAGAAGATGGATAGGAAATCAACATCCAGGGGTTGCCAATTCCTTGGTCGCTCCTTGGTGTGTTGGTCTTCCAAGAAGCAAAATTGCATTTCTCTCTCCACCACCGAGGCCGAGTACATCTCCGCGGCAAGTTGTTGTGCTCAATTGCTTTGGATGAGGCAAACCTTGAAGGATTATGGTGTCATTTTTGACAAAGTACCTCTTATTTGTGACAATAAGAGTGAAATCAAGATCTCCTACAACCCCGGTCTTCACTCCAAGACGAAGCACATCGAGATTCGTCATCACTTTATTCGAGATCATGTTGAGAAGAGTGATATTGGTCTCTCATATGTATCAACTAAGGATCAACTTGCATATATCTTCACGAAGGCCCTTGATGAACCAAGATTTTGAGCGTTGAGGAATGAACTAAATGTCATCGATTCGTCTAAATTCACTCGATACCTTGCATAAGTACCTCTACTATACTTGCTATTAGGTTTGGATATAGGCATGAACATAGGGGGAGTGTCGTTCAATTCATGAGTGAACACTCCTCTTATTATGTGTAAATATATTCTTCATTGCATATCTAGTCATTTTGTGACTTATTGTGCTTCATTGTGAGTAGTACTCTTGGACCCAAGATACATCTTCGCGGTGCCAAAGTACACACTCAAACATGGTGGCTACTGACATCCCACAAGTATAGGGGATCGTGTGTAACCTTTTCGATAAGTAAGAGTGTCGAACCCAACGAGGAGCTAAAGGTAGGATAAATATTCTCTCAAGTTCAATCAACCACTGATACAACTCTACACACACTAAACGTTTGCATTATCTAGGAAATAAAACTAGAGCAATAATACGGGTATGAGAGATAGCTTTGCAAGATAATAAATACAAGAAAGTAAATGTTAGTGCTGCAGCAATAAAATATACTAAGTAACCATAAACTAACAGTACCATGAGTGTGGAAAAGTGGTCGTAATTGTGGCGTCTTTGTCCAAGATTAATTAGTGAAGATATCGGGTTCATTGTCTTCGATGCAGTTTTATATGTAGGAGAGGCAAAGCTAACATGCTCTCACTATCCAATGATTGCAAGTACTTATGATTGGAAGTCTAGCAAACACCCGTAACTACTAGAATATACATTAAGGTAAAAATACCCAACCATAGCCTTAAGTTAATGGTCCTCTTACTCCCATACGTGCAAGTAACTAGTTTGAGTTCTTAGGTTTCTGTCACTCCGGCAGAACTATGCCCCTTCCTTTGCACATACTACTAACCTATGGTGTTGATCAAAGTGCGCACAAATATAATGGACACCAAAGGACAGTACCATATCAACATACAACTCTAATGAACCAAATACATTCAACCAAGCAATCAAAAGACAAATAAACTACACAAACATGACATAGATCATAGGATAAATATTATATCATCAAACACCGTGTTTACATAGGATGGTACAGAGGTTTGTGTGTAACATCCACCTTTTTGTAATAAAGTGTTTGTGTGTTTGTGCTTATGATCATGTCATGTCATGCATGCATTTTCGAACCCATGTTTGGTTTAAAACAAGTGCAATAAAATTTACTACCGGCGTTTGTTAAAAATCACTTAAAAGTGACACCCTAAAATGATGGTTTGAAATGGTACATTTTTTTGCAAACCAAAAATGTGTTGAGGTTGCTCATGTTGCAAGGATCTCAAAAATGATTTTTGTCAATTTTTGCTAATTGCAGAAAAGCCCTCAAGTCGGGTTTTAGTGTGCTGTTTTAAAAGGAGAGAGACCTTTTTGTAGTTTTAGAGTTTCCAAGGGGGGTTTTCAGAAATCGGCCTTTGTCTTCTTCCTCCGGCCAGTAGACCACCAAGCCGAGCACGTCGCCTCTCCCGCCACCTCCTGCTTCCCCCTCGAAGATAAGGGCGAGGAGAGCTACCCCGAACGCCTACCTCATCCTCCCCTCGGCCCTAGTCCTCTCACTCTGTCTCCCTCACGTACAGGAACAGAAAACCGAACCTAACCCTAACCGTCACCAATCGCCGCCGGTCGCCGGTGATACACCCGCCCCCGGCCCTTTCCGAGCATCCCACCGGCTCCGCCACCTCCCCTTCGTCCTCCTCGAGTGGAGGCAGCAGCAGGGACGCCGCGTGCGGCCTCAATTTTCCCGCCGGACTTCCGCACGGCCGCCGCCGGAATCTCCTCGTCGCCGGCGAATCCCGCCGCGCCTCACCACCCCGACCCCTCCATCACGCCTAGGGTGAGCTCCCGCACCCTCCCGTGGCCTCGCCTCGCTCCCTCCCCCTCTGGTTCTCGCTGCCACCGTCGGCCGGCAACCGACGCCGCGCCCGAGCTCGCCGGCGCGAGCTCCGGCGATCTTCCGGCACACCGAGACCACCCCTAGGCCTCCCGCGTCCCCCTCTTCCTCATGGTGTAGACGAATTCGAGAATCGAGCGCGAAATCAACGGATTGCATCAGGAGTAGAGAGATTTTGGGCGCTGATGATGTCACAACGACGTCATGCACGCGTCACTGCCTAGTTTTTCTGTTTTTTTTCCTGTTAACCGAAATTGTACTGACACGTGGACCCCACTTGTAATTTAAATTACATAAAATTGAATAAAATTGGATATGCAATAATTTTTGATTCATAACTCAGAAAAATATGTTCAATATATCATTTTGTTCAGAAAAATGTAATCTACATGTTCATATCATTTTCACACATTTTTTACAATGTTGAATTTTGAGTATTATTTAAATCATTTAAAATAAAGAAAATAAGTTTTTATTCAAGAAAATTAGAAAATTGCAAGTTATATGTCAAAATGCTTAGAATGACAAGTGCAACCTAGTTATGGTGTTCTCAACCCTATTTGAGCACTTTAACTTGTCGCAACTCTAGGTTTTGCCCGAATCGGCCTCCGAGGTCCATTTCGGGACTAAATCCACTGAAACTGTCTTCCTAACATATGAACCCTAGCAACCCATGAACCATGTTTAGGGCTTCTCTCTAATGCATTCAAATGTTCATGCATACATATTGAGCATTGCATCGATGCCTGTTTTGAGTGTTGTTCTCTTTCTTTCCGGTGTTCACTCTTATCGGTAGAACGCGAATCCGGAGTGAAGTTCGACACCACTGTTGCCGAATACTTGGTCTAAACAATCAAGTCAAGCACTTATTCCTTGAAGCTTTCTCTGGTTTTCTTGAAGCAAGGCAAGCATAACCTCTTATCTGCCCATATATGTTTTCGAAGTGTTTTCCTTCTCGTACGATGCATGCTTTACAAAGTATTTTGAGTCAATAGATAGAGTTACCCTATTTAGTTGCATAAACCAGATATCATGATTCCATGTTCCTAGCTGACATAGGATTTGTTTGTGTGTATCGCCAAAGCCTCAAATATGCCATGCTTAGTCATACATGTCTGTTTATCTCTGCTCCATCCGGTTGATGAATCAGAGTTACGAAATGAATCTAGTATGACAGGATGACGTGGTAAGATTCGAGATGTGTGCTTAATATGATAAAAGGTTTGGATGAGTTGCCACATGGAATGTGGTGATTTGCCTCGTTCATGCCCCTAGGAGCGAGTTCTCGCCTTTGAAGCCAAGACTGATCGTGCAACCACACGGGGATTGGATTCCCCTCGGTTTCAACTTGTCTAGTTTGTTCCATGAGTTGCCTAGTTCAGGCGTTCCATTTGGATTTGCTGGGGATATTAAAACGTTTTCAAAACTAGGACGTGGCGGTGTAACAGCCTGTGGCGAGACAGTAGTTGAAGCACCGCTCACAACGATAGAGACCCGGCAGGAGATGGCCACTCCCTATTGGCGGTCCATCTCTACTCGGAGCGACTCATCGAATAGGCGAAGCAAGGGAAAGATCGTGGTCAGCCACCCTCTGCCGGCACATCGTCGGAATTGTGCCAATAGCTTGGCATTAAGAGTCGGTTGATGCGTGTGGGTAAAGTTGTACACCCCTGCAGGGTTTTAATCTTTTCGAAAAGCCGTGTCCGCGGTTAAGGACAACTTGGTGACGGATCCTGAGATCATAGATAACTTGAACATGACGTAAAAGATGTTGCCAATGAATGTTTAGTTTTAAGAGGTGGTTCCAGTATCGGTGCTGAAGATGATGCTTCGAAGGTTCTGAAGGCAATACCCGTGACAGGGTATTCTTTTAAAAGATTTGTGAAAAACTTCTCTATCTTCCTCTATTCGAAACAAAGTTGGCTTTACGCAAAACAACCTTCATAAACCCTTTTCGAACAAGCAGATATATAATAGGTTAGTTAAGTCTTGTTGAGTACCTCCCGTACTCATGTTTGCTTCGTTTTGGTTCAGGTGGAGTTCCATACCTTCGGTGGTGTTTCAACGTGGACATCGACGGATAGTTTGGGGTTTCCCAGGTAGCAGCCTGGAATCTATGGGCTGGGACGTCGCCTTATGTTGCGGCCTCTTAGGCCTTTTTGGTTCTTGTTGAATAGCAACATATTATGCTTTCCGTTGTCTGATGTAATGTTGGGTCGTGTGACCTCTGTTTGTAAGCTATACTCTAGTATTACTTGCTTAATAAAGCTTCATGTCTAGAGTACTGCTTTGATCGGTTGTTGGTTTCGAGCCCGTTGTTATACAGTTTTGGCTATGCCTGCATAGTTGTCGCAGTCGAGGGGTTGTGGAGCCGATGATCCATGTCCGAGCCCGCCTGTCGATTTGATCGGCCTGGGGCGAGGTAACCCCAGTAACCCTCGATTGTTGTTGCACTTTCTGGACACATAGCAGCTCTGTATAGCTTTGGTCCCGTTCCTTCAGTTTCATCCGACTCGTGGACGCTTTGATATGCATAGTTGGTTATGACTAGCATGGATACAAGGAGTAGTAGACCGGGGATCCGGACTACGTGCCGATGAATCCGGTCTGCCTGCCGTTATTTGTTGCGGCCGGGGCTGGTAACCCTGAAGCCCTTGTGAGTCCATGGCTAGGAGCACATAACGGTGTGTATATCTCTGGGTCCGGGGTCTGACAAGTCTTGGTATCAGAGCAGGACTGCCTGTAGGAAAACCCTTGCTATTGGTCGATGTTGAGTCTAGAGTTTGTGAAAATTATTTTCGAAATGACAAATGAGTTATGAAAACCTTCTTAGGATTCTTTTTACTCCTTACCTGGTATCGCTCTAACTCTGAGTCACCTTATCTCATTTGATTTTCAAATGTTTTACTTCTCACCTGTTAACTTCAAAGTTAGGAGCAAAATTGTTGGGTGTTTTTCCTAGTACTCCGTGTCAGGTGGCTAATCTTCTCAGAGTTTCCAAGTTACCTCCTTTGGTCTAAATCGTTGTTTCCTTTTGACTTCAATTGATCCATATCAAGTCATGAATCTTTCTATTGCATTCTTTTCCATGGGAGTGTTTCTCATGATTCCGTTTCTTTGTACTCAGGATGTCCGGGAGTATTCAAGATTCCGTTGAAAGTGGTCATATCGAGGGAGAGTCTTCGTCTTCCTTAATGACGCAAGTTCTTCAGGATATCGAGACCAACCGCCTGAGAAATGAACATCTCCTTGAGCGTGTGGCGCAAAATACTGAACGTCGTCATGACGAATGCGTTACATTTGGGGATTTAGTTCATGCTAAGTTCCCAACTTTCAGCAGTCTCAAGGAACCCATCGATGCTGATGATTGGCTTCATGCCATCGAGCGCAAATTTAACGCTCTCCATGTCCTAGAAAGTGACTGTGTGAACTTCGCCGCCTATCAGCTAGAGGGTGAAGCTGGTTCATGGTGGGAAGGTTTCTTGGCGTTGCAATCGCCGGGACATAAGGTTACCTGGGAGAAGTTTTGTAAAGAGTTTCGTGCTGCCCATGTTCCTGAGGCAGTTATGGACTCCAAAAGAAAAGAGTTCCTGGATCTGACCCAGGGACAGATGGATGTTGAAACTTACGGGCGTGAATTCACCCGTTTGGCTCGTTATGCACCCCGAGATGTTGCAGATGATGCGGATAAACAAGAGTTGTTCCGCAAGGGTCTGGATTCCGGAGTTCGCTATGAGCTACTCTCTTTTCAGTTTCCAACCTTCCAGGACCTTTATAATCATGCTCTTATCTTGGAGCGTGGAAAAAAGGAAAGGGAAACTTCTTTGAAGCAGATTTCTGGAGAGTCACGTGTGTCTTCTTCTGGTTCCAAGAAGCGTCGTGTGTTCGTTCCGTACAGTGCTATTCCATATCCATCAGTTGTTCAACAAGGCCATCTCGGTGGGCAATCCAGAGTTGTTGGTGGTAAGAAACGGCTGGTGACATGTCATGTATGTGATGAACTTGGCCATTACTCCAACAAATGTCCCCATAGGACACCTTCTGAACTACAGGTTGTTCCTACACGTGTTGTTAACCGTGGTCGTTTGAACCATGTTCTGATTGAAGAAGCTCAGAAAGCACCTGATGTCGTGTTGGCAATGCTTCGTGTTAATCTAGCTCCAGCCTCCGTTCTGTTTGATTCCGGAGCGTCACACTCATGTGTATCAAGAGCGTTTGTGGTGTTGCATGACATACCTCTTGTGAGTATGGTTCCTCCGTTAATAATTTGCACCCCAGGGTCCTTCTGCTGGTCTAATCAGTGTTGCCCTGGTGTCCCAATTGAAATTGGAGGTTTGGTGTTTCTTTCTACACTTGTCATCGTGGACTCAGATGACATCAATGTCATACTGGGCATGGACTGGTTGTCAACACATCATGCCATGATTGACTGTGCAGCCAAGTCTGTTACCTTGATTCATCCTTACGGTCAGACCACTCGGTTGTTGTTTCCTTGTGGGATAGTTCAACCACAGCCACGTCCTCAGCTCAATGCAATCGAAGTTCGACCATCTCTCGAGATTCATGAGGTGCCAGTGGTGTGTAAGTTTCCGGATGTCTTCCCGGAAGAGCTTCCTGGTATGCATCATGGTTATTCAGTGGAGTTTGTTGTTGAACTAATTCCTGGAGTGGCTCCTACTTCTGAAAGACCATACCATATGTCTCTAGAAGAGTTGGTTGAGTTGAAGAAGAAAATAGAGGAGTCAGAAGGGAAAGGCTTCCCTCATGCCAACACATCTTCTTGTGGGTGTCCTACACTCTTCGTCATGAAGAAGGATACCACAGTTCCTCAGCTGGCCAGTGAATATTGTCCGTTCAATGATGTGGCAATAAAGCACAAGTGTTCTCTTCCTCAGACAAATGATTTGTTTGACCGTCTGATTGGTGCCACTGTTTTCTCCAAGATACACTTAAGTCTGGGTTATCATCAACTTCAGGCCAGGTCCGGGAATGTTTCTAAAACGGTTGTCAAAACTCGTTATGGTCTTTACGAGTACACTGTTATGTTTCCCGAACTCTCCAACGCTCCAACCATGCTGATGGGGCTTATGAAATCCATTTTCATGGAGTATCTTGATAAGTTCATTGTGGTTTACCTCGATGATGTTATAATCTACTCCAAGTCCGAAGAAGAACATGTTGAACATCTTCGGCTAGTTTTGACAAAGCTTCGTGAGCATCGTCACTATGCCAAATTCTCCGGATGTGAGTTCTGGTTGAAAGAGCTCATATTTCTAGGCTATGTCCTATCTGCTGAAGGAGTTGCAGTTCTCCCTAATAAAGTTCAAGACATATTGGACTGGGAGTCACCTAAGTCCATCAAAGAGGTTCGAAACTTCCTCGAACTTATCGGTTGTTATCACCGCTCTATTGAAGGTTTCTCCAAAGCTGCTAAGCCAATGACTCATCTTCTTAAGAAAGATAAACAGTTTGTATGGTCAAGAATGGCAGAAGAGAGTTTCCGGTTGTTGAAAACCAAGCTGGCTAATGCTCCTATGCTTGTCCTTCCGGACACGCGCAAGGATTTCGTTATCTTCTGTGATGCCTCTCGTCAAGGTATTGATTGTGGTCTATTGCAAGATGGTCGTGTGGTTTCTTATGCTTCTCGACAACTGAAACCACATGAGCTCAAATATCCAACTCATGCTCTTGAGTTAGCAGCTGCTGTGTATGCCCTGAAACAATGGCGTCATCATCTGCTAGGAAATCAATGTGAGTTCTACTTCCACCAGCAGAGCTTCAGATATCTTTTTACCCAACCAGATCTGAGTCTCAGACAAAAGAGATGGTTGGAACTAGTCAAAGAACCCAATGTGGAGGTCAATTGTCAAACTGATAAAGGTAAAGTCGTGGCTGACACGACAATCCAGAAGTCTTACTGTAACAGCTTGATGATACAGCAAGATCAACCTTCTCTCCACAAAGAGTTCTCCAAGCTCAATCTTGAGGTTATTCCCTCTGGTTATCTGGTTAATCCAGAGGTGAAACCATCCTTTGAACACCAAATCAAAGATGCCCAAAAGCGGGATCTAAGCATTACCTTGGTCAAGAAAAAGATCTCTCGTGGAATTCCTACATGTTTCTCTGTTGATGAGCAAGGTACCGTTTATTTTGGTGAACGTCTTGTTGTGCCAAAGAAACGGAGTTTGAAACAACTGATCCTCCGTGAAGCTCATGAGTCACTTCTCTCTGTTCATCCTGGTAGCACCAAAATGTACCGTGATCTACGTCAAAGGTTCTGGTGGACCAAGATGAAACGAGACATCGCTCAATTTGTGGCTGAATGCGACGTTTGTCGTCGTGCTAAAGCTGAACACCAAAAACCAGTTGCTACTCTCTACCCCACACCTATTCCTGTTTGGAAGTGGGATGAAGTTGAGATGACTTTCATTGTTGGTCTTCCAAGAAATGATCAGGGACACACCGCTATCTGGGTAGTGATTGATCGTCTGTCAAAGGTTGCTCATTTCGTTCCTATCCATCAGGGCATCAATGCTAAACAGCTGGCAGATTTGTATGTCTCTCAGATAATACCTCTTCATGGTGTTCCTAAGAAGATCCTTTTCGATCATGGAAATCTGTTTACTTCCAAAGGCTGGGCAAGTTTCAAGCAAGCTATGGGAAGTCGTCTACACTTCACCATAATGTATCAGTCATCTCGTAATGATCACCTCGGGAGTCTGAATCAAACACTTGAAGACATGCTTCGAGCTTGTGTTGTATCCTTCGGTAATGATTGGGAGAAGTGTCTTCCATCTGCCGAGTTCGTTTATAACAACTGTTTCCAAGTTATCTTAGCCAAAGCTCCGTTTGAAGTTCTCTACAACCGAAGCTGTTCAATTCCGTTAAATTGGTCAGAAACCGGGGAAAGACAGTTCTTTGGACCGAAGAATCTGATCAATGAGACTAAAGAAACAGTTCGTATCATCCGTGAACATCTGAAAGCTGCTCAGTCTCGCCAGAAGAGTTGTGGTGACCGTCAACAAGATATTCGTTATGATGTTGGTGGACAAGCCTATCTTCGAGTCACACCTTTGAAGGGTGTTCATCGTGAAGTCATGAAGGGAAAATTACCGCCTCGCTATGTTGGTCCTTTCCCTGTTCTTGCAAAAAGTGGGAATTTTGCTTATCGTCTCCACCTACCTTCAACGTTCCCACGGGTTCATGCTACATTCCATGTCTCACAACTCCATCATTGCTTCAAAGATTCCAACCGTGGTGTTGATCATGAAACCATTGATCTCAAGGATAATCTGACCTACCGAGAATGTCCTGTTCGTATCCTCGAGGCAGCTGAACGAAAGATTCGATGCCGAAGCATCAAGTGCCTCAAAGTTCAGTGGTCTCATCATTCTGAAGCTGGAGCAACCTGGGAACGAGAAGATCGTTTACGATCTGAGTACCCGTCCTTCTTTTCTAAAACCTAGGAATCTCGGGACGAGATTCTTGTAAGGGGGGTAGACTTGTAACATCCACCTTTTTGTAATAAAGTGTTTGTGTGTTTGTGCTTATGATCATGTCATGTCATGCATGCATTTTCGAACCCATGTTTGGTTTAAAACAAGTGCAATAAAATTTACTACCGGCGTTTGTTAAAAATCACTTAAAAGTGACACCCTAAAATGATGGTTTGAAATGGTACATTTTTTTGCAAACCAAAAATGTGTTGAGGTTGCTCATGTTGCAAGGATCTCAAAAATGATTTTTGTCAATTTTTGCTAATTGCAGAAAAGCCCTCAAGTCGGGTTTTAGTGCGCTGTTTTAAAAGGAGAGAGACCTTTTTGTAGTTTTAGAGTTTCCAAGGGGGGTTTTCAGAAATCGGCCTTTGTCTTCTTCCTCCAGCCAGTAGACCACCAAGCCGAGCACGTCGCCTCTCCCGCCACCTCCTGCTTCCCCCTCGAAGATAAGGGCGAGGAGAGCTACCCCGAACGCCTACCTCATCCTCCCCTCGGCCCTAGTCCTCTCACTCTGTCTCCCTCACGTACAGGAACAGAAAACCGAACCTAACCCTAACCGTCACCAATCGCCGCCGGTCGCCGGTGATACACCCGCCCCCGGCCCTTTCCGAGCATCCCACCGGCTCCGCCACCTCCCCTTCGTCCTCCTCGAGTGGAGGCAGCAGCAGGGACGCCGCGTGCGGCCTCAATTTTCCCGCCGGACTTCCGCACGGCCGCCGCCGGAATCTCCTCGTCGCCGGCGAATCCCGCCGCGCCTCACCACCCCGACCCCTCCATCACGCCTAGGGTGAGCTCCCGCACCCTCCCGTGGCCTCGCCTCGCTCCCTCCCCCTCTGGTTCTCGCTGCCGCCGTCGGCCGGCAACCGACGCCGCGCCCGAGCTCGCCGGCGCGAGCTCCGGCGATCTTCCGGCACACCGAGACCACCCCTAGGCCTCCCGCGTCCCCCTCTTCCTCATGGTGTAGACGAATTCGAGAATCGAGCGCGAAATCAACGGATTGCATCAGGAGCAGAGAGATTTTGGGCGCTGATGATGTCACAACGACGTCATGCACGCGTCACTGCCTAGTTTTTCTGTTTTTTTTCCTGTTAGCCGAAATTGTACTGACACGTGGACCCCACTTGTAATTTAAATTACAGAAAATTGAATAAAATTGGATATGCAATAATTTTTGATTCATAACTCAGAAAAATATGTTCAATATATCATTTTGTTCAGAAAAATGTAATCTACATGTTCATATCATTTTCACACATTTTTTACAATGTTGAATTTTGAGTATTATTTAAATCATTTAAAATAAAGAAAATAAGTTTTTATTCAAGAAAATTAGAAAATTGCAAGTTATATGTCAAAATGCTTAGAATGACAAGTGCAACCTAGTTATGGTGTTCTCAACCCTATTTGTGCACTTTAACTTGTCGCACCTCTAGGTTTTGCCCGAATCGGCCTCCGAGGTCCATTTCGGGACTAAATCCACTGAAACTGTCTTCCTAACATATGAACCCTAGCAACCCATGAACCATGTTTAGGGCTTCTCTCTAATGCATTCAAATGTTCATGCATACATATTGAGCATTGCATCGATGCCTGTTTTGAGTGTTGTTCTCTTTCTTTCCGGTGTTCACTCTTATCGGTAGAACGCGAATCCGGAGTGAAGTTCGACACCACTGTTGCCGAATACTTGGTCTAAACAATCAAGTCAAGCACTTATTCCTTGAAGCTTTCTCTGGTTTTCTTGAAGCAAGGCAAGCATAACCTCTTATCTGCCCATATATGTTTTCGAAGTGTTTTCCTTCTCGTACGATGCATGCTTTACAAAGTATTTTGAGTCAATAGATAGAGTTACCCTATTTAGTTGCATAAACCAGATATCATGATTCCATGTTCCTAGCTGACATAGGATTTGTTTGTGTGTATCGCCAAAGCCTCAAATATGCCATGCTTAGTCATACATGTCTGTTTATCTCTGCTCCATCCGGTTGATGAATCAGAGTTACGAAATGAATCTAGTATGACAGGATGACGTGGTAAGATTCGAGATGTGTGCTTAATATGATAAAAGGTTTGGATGAGTTGCCACATGGAATGTGGTGATTTGCCTCGTTCATGCCCCTAGGAGCGAGTTCTCGCCTTTGAAGCCAAGACTGATCGTGCAACCACACGGGGATTGGATTCCCCTCGGTTTCAACTTGTCTAGTTTGTTCCATGAGTTGCCTAGTTCGGGCGTTCCATTTGGATTTGCTGGGGATATTAAAACGTTTTCAAAACTAGGACGTGGCGGTGTAACAGCCTGTGGCGAGACAGTAGTTGAAGCACCGCTCACAACGATAGAGACCCGGCAGGAGATGGCCACTCCCTATTGGCGGTCCATCTCTACTCGGAGCGACTCATCGAATAGGCGAAGCAAGGGAAAGATCGTGGTCAGCCACCCTCTGCCGGCACATCGTCGGAATTGTGCCAATAGCTTGGCATTAAGAGTCGGTTGATGCGTGTGGGTAAAGTTGTACACCCCTGCAGGGTTTTAATCTTTTCGAAAAGCCGTGTCCGCGGTTAAGGACAACTTGGTGATGGATCCTGAGATCATAGATAACTTGAACATGACGTAAAAGATGTTGCCAATGAATGTTTAGTTTTAAGAGGTGGTTCCAGTATCGGTGCTGAAGATGATGCTTCGAAGGTTCTGAAGGCAATACCCGTGACAGGGTATTCTTTTAAAAGATTTGTGAAAAACTTCTCTATCTTCCTCTATTCGAAACAAAGTTGGCTTTACGCAAAACAACCTTCATAAACCCTTTTCGAACAAGCAGATATATAATAGGTTAGTTAAGTCTTGTTGAGTACCTCCCGTACTCATGTTTGCTTCGTTTTGGTTCAGGTGGAGTTCCATACCTTCGGTGGTGTTTCAACGTGGACATCGACGGATAGTTTGGGGTTTCCCAGGTAGCAGCCTGGAATCTATGGGCTGGGACGTCGCCTTATGTTGCGGCCTCTTAGGCCTTTTTGGTTCTTGTTGAATAGCAACATATTATGCTTTCCGTTGTCTGATGTAATGTTGGGTCGTGTGACCTCTGTTTGTAAGCTATACTCTAGTATTACTTGCTTAATAAAGCTTCATGTCTAGAGTACTGCTTTGATCGGTTGTTGGTTTCGAGCCCGTTGTTATACAGTTTTGGCTATGCCTGCATAGTTGTCGCAGTCGAGGGGTTGTGGAGCCGATGATCCATGTCCGAGCCCGCCTGTCGATTTGATCGGCCTGGGGCGAGGTAACCCCAGTAACCCTCGATTGTTGTTGCACTTTCTGGACACATAGCAGCTCTGTATAGCTTTGGTCCCGTTCCTTCAGTTTCATCCGACTCGTGGACGCTTTGATATGCATAGTTGGTTATGACTAGCATGGATACAAGGAGTAGTAGACCGGGGATCCGGACTACGTGCCGATGAATCCGGTCTGCCTGCCGTTGTTTGTTGTGGCCGGGGCTGGTAACCCTGAAGCCCTTGTGAGTCCATGGCTAGGAGCACATAACGGTGTGTATATCTCTGGGTCCGGGGTCTGACATTATGGGAGGATGAACCACTGAATACAAGGAGGAGATGATGATGGAGGTGTTGGTGAAGGCGGCATCATGGCGGAGAGGATGGAGAAGGGGCAGCACGTGAGGTCCAGGGCAACGTCGACGGCCGTCAGCGGGGCAGGGGGCTCCTCCTGCGCCGGCCGGCCATCATGGGGGAGCACCGCCCCTTAGCCCCCTTACTCCATGGCTTCTTGGTGCTGTAAATGAGCCCTCCACCATGGAGATGAGACCATGGGGGAGGCAAAATTCGTGGCTTTTGGTGGCTACCCCAAAATTAGGGTTTTCCCTCTCCTTATATGTGATGGCCGGCCAAGAGTAAAACAAGAACATTAGGCACTCTTGCAAATATTAATAGGTTAGTCCAAATAAATCATAAACTTTATATAAAAACAAGTGTCAAAAGCATAATATTAGCATGAAACAATAAAAAATTATAGATACGTTATGGACGTATCAACATCCCCAAGCTTAATTCCTGCTTGTCCTCGAGTAGGTAAATGATAATAAAGTTATTTTTGGGTGTAAATGCTATGATCAGGTCCTTAACAATTGCATGATGTATGGATAGTATCAATGAACTAAGAGCTCATAACATGAAATTTATAAACATCAACAAGATTGTAATGATCATAATAAAGCATGGTAGAGTGGTATATCGCTTGCCCTTAATTGTGGAGAAAAACATAAATGTCAGGGCACCTCTAAAGTTCAAGGGAAGAATAGAAGTAAATATATCAAAGATACAAGCATCAAAGTTATACCACAATGAACCGTGCTTTGGGACAAACACATCACACTAAGAATGACAATTATGCTCTAAAGAAGGTGCTCAAAGAATATGATGGAGACTCAACATAAAAGTAAAAGAAAGGCCCTTCACGGAGGGAAGCAGGGATCACTCATGTTCTAGAGATTTTATTTTTATTAAACAAAGGTATTAAAAGTTTGACACTCCTCCCATCCATCTTACACAAACCATGGCTAACTGAATCCTCGGGTGCCTGCCAACAATCACATACCATGGAGGAGTGTCTATATTTTAAGAGAGGTGTATGCTAGTGTCAACGAATGGTAAACAGAAAATATAGTACGTCACAAGCCAACTAGATTTCACAAGAGCGGCTCCCATATGAAGGACGCATATGGGTAGAAGGTCATCCCTCTTTCTCTTTTGTTTACACAATTATGCTATGAATGATAAATCAGGGGCAAAAATAGTGAAGAGAATTTGTTTGCATTAATTTGGGGCTAGGCACCCCGCTGCCAGCTCTTCTATCATTTGGATAAGCGGATGAAGACACTAGTCCAGGGTGTCAAATCCAATCAACAAGTGAGATAAAAATTCTCTATTTACGTCTTCTTGAGCAAAAACAAGAATACAAAACAGGAGTAATTTTGAAAGTTTTAAAGGTAGCACATGAGCAATTTACTTTGGAGTGGAAGTTAAATAGCACATGTGAGTTTATAGTGGACTCCGTGGAATAACTTAGTTTTCAGATATTTGGAGGCACGAGTAGAGCTCATACTCAGTGCAAGTGAAGGTTAGCAATAGACTGGGAAGCGACAATCAAGAGAGCAATAATTACCATAATCATGTTTGCGACAAAGTAAAATTAACTAAGGCATAAAATTGATACTAGAACTCTGAGGCAAAATAAATCATCGAGGCTTATTGAGTTTTTGTTTTCAGTCTTAGCATGCATGAGCATGTGCCAAGTCGATTCAAATGAAACAAACAGAGGAGGATACCACAATGCCATACCCTACTATGAATAGGACAATGCATGTTAAGATTCAAATGACATAATATACACTATTAGCAAGTTGAAACTAACCATAAGAAAACATAAACTACTAAACAATATCATTTGCACATCATTTTTAAGTTTACCAAAATTTGAACCACCTCTCTAAACAGGAGATAAATAAAAGATATGAAAATCAATTTATTAATATAGTTGGTGTTTGATGCTAAGACAAATAAATAGTAAGATACATACGCTCCAAGTTTATTCAAGTTTCTATGTTGCTCGAAAAACAAAGTTTAAAGGTTTGCAAACCGAGGGGTTGTTGATGAAGAGGGATGCGGAGACATCCCCAAGCTTATGAATTTTTCCATTCTTCAACATTTCTCTGTTCGGTGTTCCTTCATTCTCTGTGAAAAAACTTCAACACAAAAACTTACCCCTTCTTTTCTGCGGTTAGACATTAGTGCAATAGATAATATTTCCAAAGTGCTGCTATTAAAACAAATCAAATTTTGTTTTGAAGTTACAGAAATGTTTCTTAAGTGTACAACTTCTAAATAAAAGGTAAGACCCAAAAGGACTCAAATGAAAACGTAAAAGAGGCCACTCTTGCAACAAAAGTCAGAATCTGTTCAGAAAAACAACAGGTGGAAAACGTATTTTTTAGGTGCACTTAAAAATGTCAGATTTTTTTCCCAATTTTTGTGCATGCAGAGGATTAGGTGATACATAATCTGTAAAAGTTTCGTGAATTTTCTAGTTTCCGGTAAAATATGAAAAATCGCGCAGTGGGCGGTAGATGCTGAAAACATAAAAGCCATTTTTTTACATATGTGTCAACTAAGCCAAATGGGTAAAACTTGGTACTTTATTTTTGATAAACTAAGATACCAGAGGCTAAACAAGATCTAAAAATTCTAGCTACAACAAGGGAAACAAAACAAAACTGGAAGCAAAAATAAATGACGCTCCAAAAATAACACATAATATATGAAGCAATAAAAATATAGTGTCTTGAAAGAGGACATGATATTTTTGTTGATGAAGAAGGGGATGCCATGGGAATCCCAAATCTTTGGCGCTTGTACTTCTTGGATATATCCTGCGGTGACATGGGAATCCCCAAGCTTGAGATTTTGTCCATTCTTCATCTTCTCGTATCATTCTTCTCTATCTACACTTGAAAACTCACTCCATACAAAACTTCACACAATCTTCATTAGCAACGTTAGTGTAACCAAAATAGTAAATCCACTTTGGTTCAGTTTCAACACAAGTCTAACACCCAATAAAACATTAGCTACTGTCACAACTTCTTTTAAAGCTCTTCCCCTCAAAAGAACACCAAAAGAAAAAAATTAAGAGGCAAATGCAAATATTGGCAGAAATCTGTCAAAACAGAACAGCAGGTAAAGATCGATTTTTTCAAAAATATTATGTTCATAAAATCAAAAAGTGCAAAAGTAATTAAAGTTGTATAACAACCTGATGCAAATGCACAAAAATTTTCAGCTCAGTTCGATGTTCTGGCTGAGAGAAATAATTTTTTTTTGTGGCAGCACAGAATCTGTTTTAGGACAACAACTTCCCCAAATCTTACTTCCTCCCTATTAGAGTCTATTCTTGGCACAAAAACAAAATAAAAAGGTTAATAAGAGGTTTATACAGAGGTAAAAACTTCCAAGACTCAAAGAAAACAAAATAAGTTGAAAGAAAACAACACGAAAATGGAATAAAACATGAGTTATCTCCCAAGAAGTGCTTTTCTTTAACGTCTTTTAGCTAGGCATGGAAAAAGGAGGGATGCCAAACTTTGATGATTTAATATTCTTAAATATTTAATTGAGGTGCACTCGGGAGTTCCCAAGATTGAGCTTTTTCTCTTCTCATTTATCTCGTATCACCATCTATATTGGATCTTAAATATTACATTCACATAAAACTTGACAAAAACTCATTAGTAGGGTTAGTACTCATTAAATAAAATCCACTCATGTTCAATTTTTGACAAGTTTAAATTAATATTACCTACTGCATACTAACCAATTTATAACATTTATCGATCAAATAAAGATTATAAACATTGAGTATAAGCACAATACAAAATAAGCATGACAATCTGCCAAAATTGAACAGTCCGTAAAGATGACAGTTAACGAGATATATACGTAGCTCAAATCAGAAAAAAGTACTTCTAATGAAATAATATAATAATCATTACTTTGCACTGAAGAAATTTAAGATCAATATCACTTTCTAGTGATTTTCAAATTTGTATCATAAACAAACTAGAAGTTATATATACATTTTATTTTTATGGTACAAAGAAATATGTACAATATATACACAATATATACAAGTTTTTAACTGAAAATCTTCCATGAAAATAATTGTTTTGGTTTCATAGGTATGAACACAAGTGTTCAAGGTCGACCCCCACTTAGCCATTACTCATCTTTCCAATCACTTTCCTTTTTGAAAACATTTTTAGATACCAAGTACAACTAATTTTTTTTGTAATTCGTGCTCCCTATCCGTAACTAAAGGTAGCAAACAACTTAAAACTGAAAAATAAAACTACTTATAACTGAAAGCAAAATTACTTAGAGACAAAGCAAACAAGTGCACACAAGAACATTCACCCCACACTATTGCTCCCCGGCAACGGCGCCAGGAAAGGTCTTGATATCCCACAAGTATAGGGGATTGTGTGTAGCCTTTTCGATAAGTAAGAGTGTCGAACCCAACGAGGAGCTAAAGGTAGGATAAATATTCTCTCAAGTTCAATCAACCGCTGATACAACTCTACACACACTAAACGTTTGCATTATCTAGGAAATAAAACTAGAGCAATAATACGGGTATGAGAGATAGCTTTGTAAGATAATAAATACACGAAAGTAAATGTTAGTGATGCAGAAATAAAATATACTAAGTAACCATAAACTAACAGTACCATGAGTGTGGAAAAGTGGTCGTAATTGTGGTGGCTTTGTCCAAGATTAATTAGTCAAGATATCGGGTTCATTGTCTTCGATGCAGTTTTCTATGTGGGAGAGGGAAAGCTAACAAGCTCTCACTATCCAATGATTGCAAGTACTTATGATTGGAACTCTAGCAAAGATCCGTAACTACTAGAAGATACATTAAGGTAAAAATACCCAACCATAGCCTTAAGTTAATGGTCCTCTTACTCCCATACGTGCAACTAACCAGTTTGAGTCCTTAGGTTTCTGTCACTCCGGCAGAACTACGCCCCTTCCTTTGCACATACTACTAACCCTATGGTGTTGATCCAAGCGCGCACAAATATAATGGACACCAAAGGACAGTACCATATCAACATACAACTCTAATGAACCAAAGACATTCAACCAAGCAATCAAAAGACAAATAAACTACACAAACATGACATAGATCATAGGATATATATTATAGCATCAAACACCATGTTTACATAGGACGGTACAGAGGTTTGTGGGAGGATGAACCACTGAATACAAGGAGAAGATGATGATGGAGGTGTTGGTGAAGGCGGCATCATGGCGGAGAGGATGGAGAAGGGGCAGCACGTGAGGTGCAGGGCGGCGCCGGCGGCCGTCGGCGGCGCAGGGGGCTCCTCCTGCGCCGGCCGGCCATCATGGGGTACGCTGCCCCTTAGACCCCTTATTCCATGGCTTCTTGGTTCTGTAGATGATCCCTCCCCCATGGAGATGGGACCATGGGGGAGGCAAAATTCGTTTCTTTTGGTGGCTGTCCCAGAATAAGGGTTTTCCTCTCCTTATATGTGATGGGACAATGCTCCCCGGCCCTCCGATGGATGGCCCCTTGATCCAAAGGCTCTTGGGAACCTATAGAACCTTCCTAGGGACCCCTCACAGCCCCAAAGTCGTGGCTTGGCCGAATCCATCAAATATGGTAAGAGTTGGACTCAATCCTGTCACCGATTCCCGTAATCCCGTAATCACATATATATCCTCCAGTAAAATGGGTCCACATGTCGCATACGAACTCGGATTGGGCTGTTCTTGGGATTAAATGAAATTTATGGAAATGGCCAATAACTTTTTAGGCAATTTGATCTTCATTTGACGTTGTCTTTTGGGGTAAAACTGATGATCTTTAAAAACTATTGGTGGACAGATTTCAAGAAAGTCAGAGTCCTTTTCCGACAAGTCTCCTTTTGTGTTTTCTTGTTAATTCCTACACATCAAAGAGTAAAACAAGAACATTGTGAACTCTTGCAAATATTAATAGGTTAGTCCAAATAAATCATAAAATTTATATAAAAACAAGTGTCAAAAGCATAATATTAACATGAAACAATCAAAAATTATAGATACGTTATGGACGTATCAGCTACGGCCACCGACCTCCTCTTTGAGGAGTTGGTTTGTCGAGACATCGTAGTAGAGTTCATAGACGGGGGTGCAATGAGCCTACGAGTAGAGACGTGGGGGGACGTGCTAGTACAACAATCGAGAACACCGAGTTTACCTAGGTTCTGTACGACGCAACTAGGCGGCGTTCCTACTCCTGCAATCTCACTAAATCAGGGCTGAAGCCTGAAGTATAAAAAGTACAATGTGAGTAGGGTTTTTCTAACTCGGCGATGATCAACTTCTCGGCGAGTTGGCTTCTAGCTAATTGTCTCTCCGTTTTTCTTCTCTTGTCCGGATTTATATAGATAGCCGGGTAGGGCTTATAGAAAGGAAACCTAAAAGACTAAGGAAGGTATCTAACTTGGAAAGTAAGGAATCCGTCTTCTACTCCAAGCCGCACCACTTTGGGACATGGTCCAGGTTCTTCTAGAATCCGGCTTCTGTGCATTAGCTTACTGGGCCGCCTAATGGACTGTGATCCATTACCAACAAGCCACCCTGGTAATCAGGCTCTTTAGGACAATGCCAGATATACCCCTAATCAGTATATATCCGGCAGTAGCCCTCAAGAAGGAATGAGACTTGATTTCGCCACCTTTCGTCAGTCTGCCAAGAAATGTTGGCGTTTCGTCTTGATTCTTCTTTTCCCAAAAAAATTCATAACACATAACTCGGATTTTCCAAAAATCTGGCTTTTTCTTCCACGAGCTTTCATGGAGAAGAAACTTCATGACGTCAGCGATGAAATCGTGCTGACATCACGGACGTTTGGGATCAGTCAAAAACCCTGAAACGTATCTTCTGACAGATTCTCGCGGGAAACGAGGAGATAGCCATTATCACCCCGTCCCCTCATTTCCCGTAATTTACGGGCGTGACACGCCTCGACGATCCAACGGCTATAAATAGCTGCCTCGGGGCCTCCAGATGTCCTTCCGCTTCATCTCCTTCCTCAAGCACCCAGCGCCATAGCCAAAACCAGAGCTCGAGCTAGTGAGAGCAGAGAGTGAGCTTTCCAGCCTTCCCCGGAAAAAATCATCGGAGGATCCGGTTCACGGCCGCGCCGCCCGAAAATGGTCGACGGAGAGTCTCCCCGCACCACAGACACAACCAACGCCGTCATGGACATCGAGTCTATCATCAACGACCTAGACCCACAACTGGACTCCCCCGTCTGCACCACCGTAAGCACGCCGGAGGGAAACGACAGCAAATCAGCCCGCGGGGATCTACCTCCCACGGCCGAGAACGTGCACCGTCGTTAGCTGCCCCTCCTCCGCTTTTCGTCACCGAGCCCACAAAGGGAAACACCATTCTCGGCGGCGAGGAGGTCGCTGCCTTCGGCGCCGCCGGAGGCGAAGAAGAAACAGAGGAAAACTCCGGGAACTGGATCCACTGCAACGTGGTTCCCTCCCTCCTTCCGGCAAAGGAGAAGGAGGGGTTCATCCTGAAAGGAAAGTGGCGGTACGACGCGGACGAGACCGAGTCGTCGCCAAAAGCCGGCAAACGATTCCTCCTCGTGGCACACATCAACAGAGGTATCGGACTTCCGCCATCTTCCTTCTTCCTTCAGGTCTTAGACCACTACAAAATCCAGCCGCATAACCTCCCTCCAAACTCTATTCTTTACATTGTCGGGTTTCAGGCCCTGTTCGAGGGGTACTTAGGAATAGAGCCTAGACTAGATTTCTGGCAGTACTATTTTGGAGTAAAGCGCAACCCGTCTGAGGGCGCCCTCCCCACTTGTCGAACCATCTCCTTTACCCTTCGTAGGTTTAGGGAAGATTGGTTCCCAAAAATAAAAACTTCGGAATCCGTCAAATTCTGGACGGGTTCCTTCTTTTATCATTCAGATGTCCCGTTTCCTAAAAAGGAGACGGGAATTCCTCCATTTGTCAATTCCGTGGCCACTCCCCAAGAGAATTGGGCGGTGGACCCGGTCCATACTCTGCCGACAGATATGATGAGGATCAAGCGGCGCATCGCCAAGCTTGTTTCCGCCTCCCCTCCTCTTACTGGCATGGACACTGTTCTATGCTGGCTCGAAAGGCGGATTCAGCCTCTGGCTCACCGCGGACCCCGACTCATATGCGAGTACACGGGCCCAGAGGACGCGATAAGGGCAACGAACAAGCCTTTGTCGAAAAAAGACTTGAAGAAACGCGTCAATCAGCTGGTTTTGACTCGTGACCAATACGAGGAAAGCCGTCCGATGTACACGGTGGAAAACCCAGCTCCAAAGGTATGATTTTATCATTTGGGGCATTGTTCTGAATTTCCTTTTCTCGGATGTTTTTGTAACCCGGACTTTGTCTTTTTTCACAGCTTCTAACTCTTCCTGAGGCTGAGCTTGCCACCGATGCCGAGTTGGACGCGCTACGTGCCAACTTTGCCAGCGGACGGAAGCGCAAGAAGCCTTCCGCCACTCAGGAGGTGATAGATCTTGACGGCGTTGCCGTCACAACATCCAGGTTTGAATCCCGGGTTTTTCCTTTTTATATGCTTTTTATTGCATGAACTTTGTTTCTTGCACTCCTTATTTCTCGGAATTTTTCTTTCTAGCCTGGCCCCTACCACTTTGAAGCCAAAAGGCCGGAATAAACACAAGGTTGTTACTAAGAGAGGAGCACAACCCTCTCCCGCTGCTGCACCCGATACTCCGACTGCAGCGGAGGAGGAAAACTTGGCTGCAAGGGAAGAAGAATAGCCCTTGCAGTCCAGCCAGCCCATTGCACCGGAATCGGACGCGAGGGAAAGGGAAGAAAGGGCGGAGCCGGAAGTGGGAGGCCCTTCAAATATCCCGAAGGAGGAGCCCATGCCCAACTTTGACCCGGAATTCAAGGTAAAACAAGAATATCATTTTGACGAACACGGATACATTCATCCGTGGGCGACAAAATACTTCGCTCCAGCTCCCTTAATCCGTCCATGGCCGCGAGGCGGACTTATAGTTAGGAATAATTACGTGTTCTCGCCTCGGCAGGTCATACAAGACGGCCTTTGCCATGACGGAATTCTCTTTGCAGATTATGCAAAGGTGTTTACCGAAAACTTGGCAAGTCTCACAAAAATGAGCCAGGTAATATCTCAAGCCCCCAAGCATTTAGCCAATTTTATACTTTTGGACTGAATGCTTTTCTTCTTATTCTTGCTTGTTTTTTTTACTTAAGCGATGTGTCGTGGTGGTATCACGGCAGATGCCATGGGATGGCTAAAGTTGGGGCCGATGGACGCTGGAGGTGCTCGGGGAGGGATCACACGGCGAGTAGCCGCGTGTGGTAGATCACTAACAATGCAAACACAAAGATCTTACCCAGGTTCAGGGCCCTCGTGTGGAGGTAACACCCCTACTCCTGCCTCTCTCTTTATGTGTGTATTACCGAGTAGCCACAGTACAATCAGGCCTTTAGCCGAGTAGCCACTCTTCTCTCTAGTTCTTTCTACGTGAAGCCAATGCTCAATGTCTTAGCCAACGCAGCGAACCTCTCACAGGAGGAGGCAGGGCACCTTATATACTGGTGCCCAGCCGAACAGAAAACAAGCTTAAAGTACAGCGGGATGTGACAGGAGCCCTACAGAACCGCGCACGCCTCCGGGTTCTCGCTGACACTCGCCCCGTAAGTCGTTGCGCCGTTCGGAGATGGGACCTGTCCACCCTTGTCAGTGAGATAGGGTAGGCCCCTAGCCTTGTCCTGTCCCCTCTGTCAGTGACAGGTCTAGACAGGCGCCTACCGCACTGTAGCCACGCCGTGGTGCGGATAATCACGCACTCCGTAAGTTCAACCGCGCGCCGTACGGACACAGGATACGCGGGATCCTGTGTCAGAACGGCTCCATTGACTTCTAGTCCGAGTAGGAATCCACTCCCTCTACCCGGACCACTTCCTCTACTCGGAAGAATACAACTTCCTTGATTCTTCCTCCTGGCCACTGGTAGGTACGACCGAATAGCTGTCCACCGGGTAGCGGGTACCGGGTAGCCAGCCAACTTGGTAAAAACTGCTCTTCTGATCTTTCTTTTAGCACTTGCCTTACCCCTACTCGGGGGTAACCCCCCGGCATTAGTCCCCGAAGCTAGTAGAGTCCTGCGAACTCGTTCACTGGGCCCTTCCATCTTAAAAAACAAATCTTGTCTTCGAACTGTAAGATACCGAGTAGCACCTCCGAGTAGCCCTTATCCTTGGCTTGAATCTCTTCTTCTCCGAGTAGCACCATTTCTCTTCTCTGATGCCGAGTAAAAAGACTTAGTGAAATCTTCGAAACGCAATCCCGCTCACACAGTGCGAATCCACCTCTGCGTGTCGCGACGGGGCACGTGTCACACCCCTGTCACTCCGACGCCTCGGTGCCTGGGCGACGGCAGGCCACGCGCCAGTAACTTCGACCAGGGCCCACTAGCACGTTATGTCACTTCAACCGCAGTAAATCGCCCACGATCTCGACGTGGGATTAACTGCACCCGTTACGCGCGCAATATGCGCTGTGTGCGTTTCTAACCGGTTCGCTTCCCACGTCGCACGATCTCTCTGCAGGATTGATCCCACTAACTCCGCTGGTAACGGCAACTCGAGGGGAGAGATAAATACCCCCTCGATTCCCTCTTCTTCTCTTTCCTGCTCATTTCAATCCCCCGCCTCTTCGTTTCTCCGCCGCCACCGAGCGCTCCGCCCACGCAACCGCTTGCTGCGCCGCCGCTCCACGCGCCGCCGGAAAGAAACCGAGAGAAACTCATCCAATCCAAACTCCAATCCCCCACCAACCTTCTTGCTTCCATGGCTCGCGGAGAGGATGACGCTGCCGCCCGCGCCGGATGGGAGGGCTCCGATGTCACGGCGGAGGACTGCCAATGGCTAGTCAATACCCGCCGTGTCCCTCCCGGCGTGCAGTGCAGGCAGCCGGACAACGAGATCGTCCCCACGTCGCAGAAGGACGAGTTCGTCGTATTCCTCGCGCACTTCAAGCGCGGATTCGGCCTCCCCGTCTCCGACTTCTTCAAGGAGTTCCTTAACAACTTCGGGTTGCAGCCACACCATCTCCCCCCCAACGCCATGGTGATGCTCGCCTTCCACGCCGTGGTCTGCGAGGCGTTCCTCGGCGTGTACCCAACTATTCATAGTTGGGCGCGCTACTTCTTCTTCCGGAAGCAGAGCATCCCCAACCCGGGGAACACAGAGAGCGCTCGCGCAATGATGATGACGGGGAGCGCCATGATGCTCCAGCGCTCCACGGGTAGCCACCCGCGCGTCAAGGGGTTGGAGACGGTGCGCAAGTGGCAACGCTCCTTCCTCTACGTCAAGAACATCCCCACCAAAGAAGGGAAGCCAATCCAGGACCGGATAAGGCTCCCAAGGTGGAAGAATGCGAGGCCGACCCAGCAGAACTGGGGCTACAACCCGAAGAACAAGATCGAAGACCTTATTCAACTCGAGTCGCGCCTCGCCGAGTTGAAGGAAGAGGGATTCCGCCGCGACGATCCCCTCACGTGCTGGATCTCGCGCCGGGTGCTCCCGCTTCAGCGCCGCTCCCACAAAATGTGCTACATGGGAGGGCCCTGGGACTGCACGAGGACCACCACTTTCGAGTTGAGCACCGCAGACGTCGCCATCTGGGCGAGATCTATCGCGCAAACGTCCCTCTCCGACACCTGGCAGTACGGCTTCGTGTCGTATAGCCGCGCCAAGCCAATCAAAAAGGTCAGTCTTCTGTGCTTTATCTTTGCACAATGATACCGAGTAGAACATCCTACACTCTGGTAGGCTTCATATGCTTTGTGTGTGCATGCCCGGGTAGAACTCCTTAGGCTTATATGCTTTGTGTTTGCATGCCACACCGGGTAGAACTCCTTAGGCTTATATGCTTTGTGTTTGCATGCCACACCGGGTAGGACTCCTCAGGCTTATATGCTTTGTGTTTGCATGCCACGCCGGGTAGGAATCCTCAGGCATATATGCTTTGTGTTTGCATGCCACACCGGGTAGGATTTCTTAGGCTTATATGCTTTGTGTTTGCATGCCACACCGGGTAGGACTCCTCAGGCTTATATGCTTTGTGTTTGCATGCCACACCGGGTAGGATTTCTTAGGCTTATATGCTTTTTGTTTGCATGCCACACCGGGTAGGACTCCTCAGGCTTATATGCTTTGTGTTTGCATGCCACACCGGGTAGGACTCCTCAGGCTTATATGCTTTGTGTTTGCATGCCACACCGGGTAGGATTTATTAGGCTTATATGCTTTGTGTTCGCATGCCACACCGGGTAGGATTTCTTAGTCCAGAACTCAACTCATTCGTGCCATCTGTTTGTCTTTCCAGCACCTCGATCGCCAGGCTGAGGAAGATGAGGAGGTCCTTGAGGACAACTGGGATAGCGACCGAGAGGAGGACGACGAGACCGCCTACGACACCCTCTGCATCCCACATGCCATCCAGACTGGTAAGCACCAAGTTGATGCTTCTATCCGCGACTGGTCCGAGGATGACGAAGGTGACCAAGTTGGCCTCTCTGCCCGCGAGTAGCACAATCGTAATTCCTTTTCTGCTTCTTAATCTCTTTTCCCCTTTCACTCTGCAGAGGATGTCAAGCATGAGGATGACGAGGAGACCGAGGATCCCATCGACGTCCAGCCTCTCTCTGTGGCCGCTGCCACTACTCGGAAGAGGACAGGCAGCGTGTAACATCCCAAGTATGAAAAATAGCCATTAGAATGTTTGCTCTCTGTTATGTTATGTTTTGCATCATGGCATCATGTTGATTGCAATTGTTTTGTTTGTTTTCCATTTGTTATTCTCTGTTTTGTTTTGTTTTCCAACTGTTTTCATTTGTTTTCCCTTGTTTTCTATTTGAATTTCAAACCAAAATTCAAACCTTTTGTTTCATCCTTGTGATGATACAATTTCCAAAAGGATATTTCAAATCAAAACAACCAATTGTTTCCATTAAAGTGTGATTTCAAAACTGTTGTTTTGTTTCTATAAAAATGCATCCAATAATCAAACCCTTTTCAAATTCAATTTGTTTTCCATTTGAACCTCCAAACCAACATCCAAGTAATTGTTCATACTTGTTATGTTATCTTTTCCAAATAAAAGTTTCAATTAAAACAACTAGTTGTTTCTATTTAAATAGAACCATTAACTTGTTATTTCTATTTAATAACTCATTTGAATCAATTCACATTCAAATCCAAATCACATTGTCCAAAACAGCAACCATGTTGATCTTATAAAAGTTGCAACACAATTATTAATCATTTGTTTCCATTTGTTTTCATTTGCTTTGCCTCTGTTTTTATTTGTTTTCACAATGGAAATTCAAACAATATTCAACCTTTGTTTCATACTTGTCATGTTACCATCTTTTTCAAATAAAAAGTCCAACTCAAAACTCCATTTGTTTCCAATTATTTCCATAATGTTCAACTATTAAAATGGTGGTTTTATTTCAATTAAACAATTCTAAATTGCATTCCAAACTCAAACTCAAATCAGAAACATTCAAACAGCAACCAAATTCAACTTATAAAATCAGCATTATAACCAAACCATTTGTTCTATTTTTAATCATTAGGGGTCACCCTAATAAAAACATTGTTTCCAATAGTAATCAATTAATTATTAAATCATTCAAATTCAAGACAAAACTTTCAAACAGTACCCATTGTTGAAAATTATTAAATTACAAACAAATGTACTCACTTGTTTCCAATTAAACTCATTGGTTTTCCATAATTAAAAATCTTGTTTTAAATAACCAAGTTATTAACCAAAATTCATCCAATTGCAAGCCATTACAAAAACAGCAAATGAATTTGAATTCTCAAAAACCTAAGTGGCCAAGTGGTGGTTATTGAACTAACAAACTCACATGATTTTTTCCAACATTTTTAAAACTCAAAAACCTAACAATTTCTTCCATTTTTCTCTTGCTACAAAAAAAACAGAAAAACAAAAATAACAAAAAGAGAAAACGGCGCGCGGCAGCTAACTAACCCCAGCCCAGCCCACTCCCTTACCGCGCGCTCAGCCAGCCCACACGGCCCGTACCGTTTCGATCTTCTATTTTTCCTTCGTCCTCGCGTACGGCACGAAATCCGCCGGTGCCACGTACGCCACCGTACCAAGCAGACGGCCATCATCGGTTCCCGTGCTCTATAAGAGCTACCTAGAACCCCTAGACCTAACCCTAGCTACCTGCAACCCTCTCCCCTCGCGCCGCCGCTGTTCCCTCTCTCTCCCGTCGAAACTCACCCTCTGAACCTCACTGTCACCTCTCGCCGGAGCCCGCCTCTCTGAACCCACGTTGAACACCGCCGCCTCGACGTGCCACTCGCCAACCTAACAGCGGGAACGAGCTCGTCTCACCTCCCTCTCTCTGTTGGACACCCAAACTACCCCGGAGACACTCGCAATTGACGCCGCCGTCCTCACCGCTGTCCGCGTCTCCACCTCGCCGTCGACTGCACCCGGGGACGTCGCCGCCGTTTCTGTACCCCTTATCCTTCGCTGACCGCGGGAACGGACTCAGCTCCCCTTCCTCTAGCTGCTGGACACCGCAGCCAACGCTGGGAACCACCACACCGTCGCCGCCATCTTCATCGTCTCCGTCGTCGACCGGCAGCCGCGCTGCCACGAGCCTCTGCAGCGACGACAGCCGCTGGTGAGCTCGCAGTGCTTCTCCTCCCTCCCTCTCTGTCTTGATCGCGAGCACGCACGCATCCAGCACTGCATCGAGCACATCCTCCACGCGCACAACGGTGAACGCCGCCGTTGAACCCCTGTCAGGTCGTGGAAGCAATTGGTCGTCAGTTATTTTCAGTTAGAGCTCAGATCTGAACAGAACCTTGCTGCGTCGTTGTTTCTGTCGAAACTGACGAAGCCACCGTAGTGGCAGCACACTAGCTAGCGCGTCCGCAGGTCTCGAGTTCGAGCCGCGGCTCCGCGGGTTAAAAACCCACACTTTTTGCGCCCGTGCCTGACAGCCTAGCCCCACCCGTCAGCGTCCCTAGCTGCCACGCACGCGCGTGCCTGCCACGCTGGCCCCAGGCCCACGCTGCAGTGGCAGTGGCTGGGTTCCAGTGCGGTATAAAATGGTTTCAACAGTTTCTGTTTTCAAATCTGGTCCTTTCATTTAACAGATTGGTCCCTTGTTTTAAAAACCTAATAACTTTAGTTTTATAACTCCAATTAATCAGAATAAAATATGTGTGATGATCTAAATTTAATTCCCTACCCATTGGTACCATTTTTTTCCTGTTTTGAATTTTCAAAAAACAATTCAAATTTGAATTCAAACAACTCAATTGCAATTTGATAAAATCTATAAATAATTCATTCTTAATCCAATAAATGCAAATAAAATATGTTTTCCATGCTATTTCAAATAACCTTTTCAAATATAAAATTTGTTTCATGGTTTGAATAATTTAAATTGCCTAAATAATTTAATCCTTGTTTAATTCATTTAAATTTGTTAAAATCATAACTTGCTCAAAATAAAATATTTTTGAAAATGCAAAATATGTTTTCAAACCATCAAAGCATAAACTTTTCAAATGTGAATTTGAATTTATGTTTTGACTAAATAAAATTCAAATAATATTCAAACTTGTTTTAAATTCATTTAAAACTTGTTTAATATTGTTCAAGTCATAATAAATTCATCCTAACTCATATTTCAATATTTGAAACATGTAATCCAACTAAAATTTGGTATTCTTTTCAAATATAAATTTCGTTAATTGTTTTGAACACTTTAACTTGATGAAAACAACAATTGCTTGTGTGACATGTTTAAGTAACCAAATTTCCCAAGCTTAACCAATAATTTCCAAAATTGTTTTATTCTTTTACCACTTGTATCTATTGTTATTATTTTGTTGTTATCATCATGCATGCATCATGGTAATCAATTTTCACATGGTAACTAAATTGTAGATCATTTGATTCCACTTAATCCATGGACCTTTGCCATATGCAATCCAATTGCATATGGGTCCATTTAAGTTGTGTTATCATGTTAGCTAGTTTATTTTGATGCAACCATTAAC
Source organism: Alopecurus myosuroides (assembly GCA_028641055.1). Lineage (NCBI taxonomy): Eukaryota > Viridiplantae > Streptophyta > Magnoliopsida > Poales > Poaceae > Alopecurus > Alopecurus myosuroides. The sequence continues at coordinate 298,449,993 of CM054057.1, read as the reverse complement.
TTGACATGCATCATCCCATGATTGTGCACTATGCCATGATATTGATTGTCTATGTTTCTGCATTGTTTGTTTGCTTCTTCTCGGATACACGACGACGTTGAGACCGACGATACTTACGACACCCCTTCTAAGGAGTTAGCTCAGTACCAGGCTACTGGGTTTGCAGGCAAGTTATCACTCACATGAACCATCGTGTTCCTTTCAACATTGGTTACCGATACTTTCCGTTGTCTATTCTGCTAGCCCTATGATTAGTTGTTTCTGCTACGAACCTATCACATGTATCCTTTAACCCTGATATTGCCTCACCTCCACACCTATAACCATTGTTTGAGCCAGTGTCTTACCAGCATGCTTAGGGTTGTTTTGCTCGAGTCTGTTACCCGTTACTTTCTGTCACTATTTCTACTATGTTCTGGGGGCTCGATGTTTAATCAATAAATCATGCTAATGATATTGTTAAATAATAATTTGATGATAAGGCACCGGCAGGAGGCCCTTTGTGGTTTTGAGGCCTGCTAGTGTCGACCCTAATAGGAAAAGGGTCTTGTCTACTGATCCATGATGAGCGCACTACCCGCATGTGGGAAGCGAGTATGGGCGCCCCCCTCAATTTGATTCGATTCGCATCTCGTCCAAATCGCCTCATTTAGTTCGGGTTTTCCATTTGCTGCATGCATGATCTTGCGAGCCCTTGGTACCCGGGTGGAACTTTCGTAGTCGGCATATAGGGGGACACGTTCTTAGAGTGCTATGAGGGTCCATTTTCTTCTGGGCTCGATTAGCCGTGCGCCCAAGGTGCTTTGGGCTTGATGCGAAGAAGAGTTGAGTTGTGTTGAGTGCCCCGCTTGGTGGAAGGGCCTTTCCATCTGGCGGGTTATTCATACGTGTACGGCCAAATTGGTGCAACCCTGCAGGGATAATCTTCTCGAGAAGCCGTGTTTTCCGCGGTTATGGACTACTTGGTGAAAGTACTGGCTAACAAGTACTCAGGACAACTTAAACCTAATGTTTAACAACCTTACACCCAATGATTAACAACTTGACTAGTAATAGGCTTATTGACACAATAATCTGAACCATCATTAATCCAACTGTGTGAGTTATCCTCGGATTGCTTCTTTGGATAAGGGGCGAGATCCAGGATGGGTTTGTTTGGAGTTAGTTGATAGGTTGGTTACAGTACCCGATCTTATCTCCTTTCTGTTAGCCGGAAGTTGTAGTATGTTCTGTAGTTGGTTAGAGCAGCCAGTTGCAGCATCTTTATATCCCCTTTCCTCCCGTTGAACCCAAAGCATCTGTGCTTGGTGTTGACGGGTTACACTTTGGTGAACTGTGAGTCTTGCTTGCCAGTACGTTTATGTACTGACCCCTTTGGGGCTGTGGTTTCCGCAGACCTACGTTTCCAAGGATCTTCATGGTGGCTACTACGTGGAGTATGACGAGACTACTGACGAGTAGATAGCGGACCCGGGCAGGATCCGAGACTTCGTGGATGGGCTCCGTCTTTTCGTTTCCGGCCTCTTAGGCCTATTTGGTTCTTGTCTGTACTCAGACAGGTTGAATGCTTCCGCTGTAATGTAATGATGATATGTTGGGGCATGTGCCCTCTGAATGATTGTATTTGCTATTCTCTGCCCTAGTGAGGGCCAGTTGCAACTTATTTCAATCTTTTGTGTCGTAGAGATCTGTTGTGATATCACTTGTTCCAATGCCGTTGACGTACCATGTGTGTATGTTTTGAAGTACGTCAATGGAAGTATCCTGATTTCTATGGGATAGTTTACGTCGACGCTGAACAGATAGGGGTTGGTTGTCACACATACGTGTGTTGGCCTACTCGTAAGAGGACGCGGGTGCCGGTGAGCCCCGTAATCCAACCTACTACTGTTCAACGGAACGGCGAGTATCCTTTAGAAGTACGGGTGCGACACAGCGGTGCCCAAGAACCCACTGCCAAGAAGCCCAAGAAAACCGAGAAGACCGAGAAGAAGAAGAAGACCACCACAGCCAGAAGGCAACTCCCCACCCGCAAAGGGTAAGTTGTTCCATCTGAATTACACTCAGCTTCTGCCTCTCGCTATTCTGCTTCTCTGTTTTTCTCTCTCTGATCTCCTTCCTTCTTCCAGCGATCCCCTGGACGCTGACGCAGCCACTGCCCCCACTCGCACCGGCAAGAGGAAATCCATCATCGACATTGAGAAACTCGTCGATCTCTCCGAGGAGGATGACGAGATCTTGCAGCAGGATAGGGCGCGTGCGCCCTCTCCTGTAAAGATGGAAGAAGAGGACACCGGCACCGATAACACTGGCGCGGGTGACCAAGACGACGAGAACTTGGAGCAGCACTCCTACGCGGACCAGAGCGTGCAGGATGCTGCCCACGATGAGGCACCTCCTTCTCCCCCAGCTGCCTCAGCTGGAGAGAATACTGATCAAGACCCCGAGAACCAGAACCGCGCCGCCCTTGAGCGGCCGGATGACCACATTGAGAAGCAGGAAGAACACGCTGCAGCTCACGAAGACCCCGCGGCCACGCCGCGGGTAGAAGAACAAGACGAGGCCAGACCTGATCCCGCTGCCAAGCAGCGGGTTGAGAAGACGGTGGTGGAGCCCGTGCTCCAGAGCCAGGCGCAGCCGGACGCTGTGCAGGGTAGCCGGCCCCCTGTGCCGCCTACCCAGCAGGCCTCACCACCAACTCCTCCAAGCCCTCCCCCAAAGAAGAAAACGACCAAGACCGCATCTGAGCTCATGCCTCCACCAACATCACGCCAGTCGGCTCCGTCTGCTGCGCGCCAAGTGCCTGCACCCGCTTCTCGGGCGGACACCGGCAAGAAAATCATGAAGCCTGAAGCTACCGCTACCCGCAAGAATCCGCCACGCCATGCTGCGCAGGATGTCAGCCTGATGCCACCGCCCAAAGCACCTACTGCATCCACCGGGAAGCCGGTGGCGAAGAGCACGCAATTCACCACTGGCGCTGCTAGTGGATCTGCTGGTGCAGGCGCATGATCGAGTGCCCAAGCTAGCTGGCCAGCCTATGTGCTGTCTGGGTCCAGGCAGTACGGCATCTCCTTGTCGAAAGGCGAACAACGGATCTCTGCTCTGAAGGACGGCCCGGCCAAAGCAGTGGACGCCAAGCTCAAAACCAAGAAGCCCATCGAGATCTACTCGCGCGAAGCTGGCGAGGATGAAATCCAATCAGAGGGGCTGATGCAGGTCGTGGACCGGGTAGGCTTCATCGACAGGATTTGGGAGAGTGACGCCCAAGGCGTCGAGAAGTGGAACGACAACATGCTGGGCGATGTTGATCATTATCGCGTCGAATGGAACAAGGCCGATCTCGGCAGCCATCCCATGACCATCACCTCCGAGACCAGCACGCTGGCCGCAAGGCTGTTCGTCCTCCGCAAAGCCACCGAGGACGCTGAGCAGACCTATGTTGTAAGTTTTCTTGCTTTGTCCGAGTTGCTCTTTCTCTCTTCTTCTGTTCTTCTTATCTCCTTAACCACCACTCAGTCCCCGAGATTCGGGCCGAGTAGACGGACACTAAATCGAGTTGCCGTCTTCTCGGGCCAAATCTTCCAAGTTTTTTCTAACTCCTTTTCTTCTTGCTGACAGAATAGCCTCCTGAAGAGGACTAACCTGTTCCGGCGGCTGCTCTGGAACCACAGCATTGCCAGGAAGCGCATCGTGGCCCTTGAAGCCGAGCACAAAGATGATTCTGCTCTGGAGCAGGCGGCACTAGACCGCGCTCTCCAAATCTCTGATCTTGAAGGTTAGCTTCTAGCTATTCGGTTTGTGCGTTTTGTGTTTACGCCCGCTTTTGCTTTTTGCTCTAATTCCGTTTACTCTGCACGCAAATTCAAAGAATTGAAAGAACAGCACGAGCACTGCCACGTCTTCACTGCCTCCGCCGAGAGCAAGATCAAGGAGTTGGAGGGTGAGTTGCCAGCTACTCTGCTGTCTGTATCTTCTCCTTTACTTGGCTACTCTTCCAACAGTGCTGTCCTTCTCGCAGAAGAATACAAGAAGTTTCGGGAAGAGCACATCCATTGCTTGATGCCTGCCGAGGTGCAGCAGCAGCTGGCCGCCCGAGATGCTGCACTTAAAAAGGAACGCGACGCCGAGCGCGCCGAGTTTGAGGCGATGCAGGTGAAGCTGAAAACGGCTCTCGCGGGTGCCCTGGAAACCGAGACCTCAGCCAAAGCCACCAAGCTGGCGCTCGAGGCAGAGATCGAGGTGCTGAAGACGCACAATGTGCAGCTCGCGCAGCAGGTTGCCAACGCGCGCAGCATCGAAGACCGGCATCTCGCGGACGAGGAGGCTTGGAAGATCAAGCTGGATGCGCTGCTTGTTGATCTCAGAAGTAAGTTCTCTCTTCCCGACACTTTTCTGTTTCTCTTCTTCGCTACTTGGCTTGCTTTTGTTTCAACTCTTTCTTCTCGATTCTATTTCTTCTCTGCCTCCTTATCTAATTTTTATCGGTTTCTCTCTAGACATCTTCCATGATCTTCGCGCCGCGAGCTCGCTTGCTCTGGCAAAGGCGCAGCAGCTCCGAGCTGACTCTGGGCTGCCATCAACATTAAGTCCAGCGTCAACGACAACCTTCTCAACATCAAGACCCAGCTGCGGCAACTCAAAGGCCTGGGCACCACCATGGTGTCCATAGCGTACAAAATCCTTGATCTGTTCTGGCCTGACGAAGCCGCGCCCACCAGCTTCAGCGATCTTGCCGAGAAGCTGAATGGTGTGAAGGCCGAGCTGAAAAAGTGGCGTGCTTCCTCAGCCCAGGCTGGAGCTGATCTGCTGCTTCACTTTATCTGCAGCTGGTATGAAAATCTGAACCTTCAGACAATTCTCGAGATGCGCCAGGGCTCCAAGTGGTCAGATGATGCCGACTGCGTTGCACACCGCAAGGCAGTTGCGTACGAGATCGCCTCCTACGCGGATACCGCCCACTTCATCGACGGCGTCACCGAGCCCGACACCGAGGTGGAGAGCGAGGGCGAGGATGAAGACGAGGACATCGAGTCGGATGACTTGAGTGTCTTCGAAAACACTGGTGCCGAGGAGGGATCCGGGAAGGGGAAGGGCAAGGTTGGTGCAGATAGCGACGAGGAGCCGTAAGACGAGGGCCAGGATGCCAACATCACCACCGAGGTGGTGATCCATCAAGCTGCTCCCGAGTTGGGCTCCTCGTCTGGCGCGGCACTTGACGACGCGGCGCTACTCCGCACCCAGTCCGCTGCTTCCACTTCAGCCACCGACCCCACCTCGGTGGCCACTGCCACTTCTGAGCAAGCCACCGCCATGGATGTTGGTGCTGGAGCTGATGCCAGGAGGCCAACACCGCGACGACTGCTGCGGACAACACCGCCACCACTGATGATGCTACTGCCTGAAACTCTACCTTTAAACTTTCATGAGATCCCCGGGATGCCGGGTGCAAATGTACCAAACATTTAAGTCTTTGTTGCTACTCCTTTTTTATTCCAGTTTGAAGTTTGCTACTTAATTTTTGAGCGATTTTGGCTCGATGCCGGGTTGCGTTAGTATGCAAGTCCCCGAGTTGCATTTTTTATCCGCTCTTTCCTTTTTATCTCAGCTCTTACCTGCAACTTGTTGCTTTGTTGGTAGTCGAGTCACAAGAGTTCAAATTAGGAGTTTCAAATACTTAGCCACTTAGAAAAATTCATAGTAACGCTGCCCACCACTTAGCCGGAAAGAAAAAACAGTAAAAAACACTCTACTCGGTTGCCACACGCTTCCTTTCCTTTGCAATTTTTCATGTGTCCATTGACTCTTTGGCTTGTTCTCTGGCTTGCCATGAAGCCGGGTTGCGGACAGCAGCAGAGTCGCATAGTGTCCGGTGAGTTTAAACACACTACTTTGTTATGCTTTTGAAATTCTAAGTGGTTCAACCGAATAGACAAAGTAAAGCAGAGTAAACACAAGGAACAGTTTGGACGAGGGCAGTCCCCGATTTCAATTTCAGATTGCCGAATAGAAGTTTAACTCGGATAAGAGAGTACATACATAGTTTGCTCACGAATGAAAACGGCGGAGTAGAGCTACATTCCAAGGGCGCTTGGATTCTTCTCCCGCTCTATCCGGCCTGTCCTTCTGGGATGGCTGTGCGTCAACAAGGTAATATGCATCATTGTGCAGAGCCTTGCTCACAATGAAAGGCCCTTCCCACGGAGGAGATAGCTTGTGCATCCCGGCTGTGCGCTGCACGAGCCTAAGCACCATGTCTCCTTCTCGGAAAACCCTTGGGTTCACTTTCCGGCTATGATAACGCCTCAAGTTTTGCTGGTAAACAGCTGAACGTGACAGAGTTATCTCTCTTGCTTCTTCCAGCAGGTCAACGTCATTTTCTCGAGCTTCTCTAGCCTCTGCCTCCGTGTAGAGCGTTACACGGGGCGAGTCATGCTCTAGGTCAGTAGGCAACACGGCCTCAGCTCCATAAATCAGAAAGAATGGCGTGTAGCCAGTTGACCGGTTAGGGGTAGTCCTTAGACTCCACAACACTGCTGGCAACTCGTCTAGCCAACACCCAGGTGTTTTCAGCAGCGGCTCAATCAGCCTTGGCTTTATGCCTGATAGCACCATGCCATTTTCTCTTTCCACTTGCCCATTGGAGGCGGGATGCGCAACAGATGCAACATCTAGCCGAATGCGCTTATCTCTACAGAACCTCGCAAACCTGCCTTCAGCAAAGTTTGTGCCATTATCCGTGATAATGCTATGTGGGTAGCCATACCTCAGGATCACATCCTTTAGGAAACTCACAGCAGTGGCTCCATCACACTTCCGAATAGGTTTTACCTCGATCCACTTTGTGAATTTGTCAACCATGACCAGAATGTGCGTCATGTTGCCTCTAGCCGGCTTGAAAGGACCCACCATATCCAAGCACCAAACAGCAAATGGCCAAGTAATGGGAATGGTCTTCAACTCGGAAGCTGGCATATGAATCTTACTTGCGAATCTCTGGAAGCCATTGCACTTTCTCACGATATCTTCAGCTTGTTTCAAGGCAGTGAGCCAAAAGAAACCATGCCGAAAAGCCTTGTTGACCAGAGCCCGAGAAGAGGCGTGATGCCCGCATTCTCCTTGGTGTATCTCCACCAATATTTCTTCTCCCTCTTCTGGCTCTACACAGCGTTGCAGCACACCAGTAGGACTTCTTCTATGCAGCACATCTCTGAAGATTGTATAGCCCTTGGATCTTCTCTGAATCTGCCTCGAGGTAACCTCATCACTCGACAAGGTGCCGTCCTTGAGAATGGATAATATGGGCAAAGCCCAACTCGGTGTTCCCCGGATGGGAAACACTGGTTCGTCCACTTCCATTGGATCAACCACCACTTCTTCTTCTTATGGGGCGGGGACGAGTCCCCGAGATCTCGTGCACGCAGCGAGAACTCCCTCAATGAATGCAACAGTCCCCGAGTTAGGAGGGGCAGTCCCCAAGTAAGAAGGGACAGTCCCCGGGTTGCAGGCGCCAGTCCCCGGGATGGAGACGGCAGTCCCCGGGTTCTCTTTTGCAGCCTACCAGTCAATCTCCATAGGAACAGCTTCCTCACCAGGCAGAGAAGGAACAAATATGGATTCCGAGTTGGGGGATGGCTTGATAGATGGCTTCCTCAAATGCTCCAAGGCAACCCCAGCCGGGATGTATTGCCGAGAAGACCCCAACTTGGACAGCTCATCAGCTGCCTCATTCTCTGCTCGGTGTATGTGTTGGAACTCACATCCTTCAAAGAATCCAGTCATGGTTTGCACCAGGAACCGATATGAAGCCATGTTGGCATCCAGAGCATCCCAAGTGCCTGAAACTTGCTGCACCACGAGATCCGAGTCGCCATAACATATAATGCGCTGCACGCCAACCTCCTTGGCCACCTTCAAGCCGTGTACTACGGCCTCGTACTCTGCTACATTGTTGGATGCCTTGAAGTGGATTTGCAGTACGTACTTGAGTTGATCTCGCTTGGGTGACGTGAGCACCACGCCAGCACCCAAGCCTTCCTTCACCTTGGAGCCATCAAAATGCATCTTCCAGTAGTTGGCTACCGGAGTAGGTGGCTCATACTGCACCTCAGCCCAATCCACCAGAAAATCCGCAAGAATTTGAGACTTGATGGCTTCTCTTCTCGCATACGCAGGAGCATACGCGGCCAGCTCAATCGCCCACTTGGCCACTCTGCGACTTGCTTCCTTGTTACCCATGATGTACGAGATGGGAGCAGAACTCACCACAGTGATGGGATGCTCTTGGAAATAGTGCTTCAGCTTCTTGGCGCCCAGGTACACGCCGTAAGTCATCTTCTGGTAATGCGGGTATTTTTGCTTGGAACTGGACAACACCTCACTCAGATAGTATACAGGTCGCTGCACAGTCTTGCCTTCTTCTTCTCTTTCCACCACAATCACCACACTGACCACTCGGTTAGTCACAACAATGTACAGCAGCATTGGCTCTTTGGGTAGCGGGCTAGCCAAGATTGGAGCGCTATCCAGCATGTCCTTCAGCTCCTTGAATGCCACATCAGCTTGCGGTGACCAGACGAACTTGTCATTTTTCTTCATCGATTGATACAGAGGCAAGGCCTTCTCGCCCATTCTGTCCAGGAAGCGGCTCAAAGAAGCCAAGCAACCGATGAACTTTTGCACATCCTTCAGGGATCTCGGCAAAGGCATGCTCTCAATAGTTTTTATCTTTGAAGGATTGGCCTCAATGCCCCGACTGGATACCAAGAAGGCGAGTAGCTTGCCAGCCGGGACGCCAAAGGTGCATTTAGTCGGATTCAGCTTCATCTTGTACTTGCGCAAGTTGGCAAATGTTTCCTCAATGTCAGTAAGCAGAGTATGTGTTTTATTTGTTTTGATGACAGTGTCATCTACGTACACCTGCACATTTTTGCCAATTTGATCATGCAAGCATTTCTGCATGCATCTCTGATAGGTAGCCCCCGCATTCCGCAACCCAAAGCACATGACACGATAGCAATAAGCCCTGTACGGGGTAATAAAGGCAGTCTTTATTTGATCAGCAGGGTTGAGAGCTATATGATGAAAACCAGAGTAAGCATCTATGAAAGACAAAAGCTCACAACCAGCAGTGGAATCGATCACCTGATCTATGCAGGGTAGCGAAAAGGGATCTTTGGGGCAGGCCTTGTTCAGGTCGGTGTAGTCCACGCACATGCGCCATGCGGTATCCGCCTTGGGGTCCTCCTTCTTCTTCTCAACCATCACCGGGTTGGCTAGCCAGCCAGGATGCAAAACCTCCATGATAAAGTTGCTTATCGGCAACTTGGTGATCTGGTCACCAATGGTCTTCCTCCTCTCATCGCCAAAGCGGCGCATCGCCTGCTTCACTGGCTTGGCATCATGCCGCACATGTAGCGAATGCTCAACCAACTCCCTCGGTACACCTGGTAAATCCTCATTGGACCAGGCGAACACGTCCCGATTCTCACGGAGGAAGCGGATGAGCTCGCTTTCCTATTTCTCTTCCAACCTGGCGCCAATGATGGCGACACGGTCTGGGAACTCAGGATCAACCTGGACTTTCTTTGTCTCCTGGGACGCCTGGAATGCAGTCCCGTACTGGGAACTCGGCATGCCGGGCGCACCACCCTGCGCTGCTTGCGCCATCGCCACCACCTCGTACATCTTCTTCTTCTCGGCAGCAATGACCATGGACTCCGCTAGCTGGGAACCAGCAGAGGCACACTCCAAAGACCTCTTGTAGTCACCCGAGATGGTGATCACTCCATTAGGACCAGGGATCTTCATCTTCAGATAGGCAGCATGGGTAGAAGCCATGAACTTGGTGAGTGCAGGCCTACCGAGAAGGGCGTGGTAGGGGCTCTGAAGATCAACCACCTCGAACCGGACGTACTCGGTGCGGCAGTTTTCCCTGGTGCCGAATAGGACATCCATCCAGATGCGGCCGATTGGAGCACAAGATACCCCCGGCACAATTCCATGGAATGTGGTTTTGCTGGGCAGCAGCATGTTCTCGCCAAGGCCGAGCTTCTTCAGTGTATCCAGATACATGATGTTGATGCTGCTGCCGTTGTCAATCAGCACCTTACTGAAACGGACATTCTTCTCGGGTCCCAGAAAAGTGGGATCCAGCACCAAAGCATAGCTACCCGGGTAGGGCATCACCTTGGGGTGATCAGCCTTGGACCAAGCCACCTCCTGGTCGCACCAGCGCAGATAGTTAGGCACTGCCGGGATGACGGCGTTTACCTCCATCGCACGCCTGTGCTGCGACTGCTTGTCGACTGGCTCGGTGACGAAGATCATGTAGCTCTCGTGGTGCTCTTGGTACTGGTTGCGGTCTCCACCACCATTGTTGTCGTTGTTGTTGTTACCTTGGTTGTCGTTGTTGTTGTTGTTGTTGTTGCCTCTGTTGTTGTTGCGGGTGTAGAAGTTGCGGTAGCGGTCGTTGTTGTTGTAGCGGTAGCGGTCGTTGTTGAAGTTGCGGTTGGCTCCTAAAGCCACCTGGTTGAAATTCTCTCTTCTTGGGAACGCGGCTGGCCTGGGAGCAGGTGCCCGAGCTGGCTGCACAATGGCATTCGCAGCTGGCAGAGGAGAAGGAGGAGGCAGGCCCTCGTTCTTGATCTGTTCCCACCAGCTGCATTGCCGAGTAGTGTGGTTGGCAGGCATGGCCGGATGCCGAGTGTGGAAGCTGCACGGACCATCCTTCATCTCCGTGAAGATGAAGTTTGGGGCAGGACCCGAGTTGCCGCTACCCTGCTGGGAAGCATTGTATGGTTTCTTGACGCCTTGGACCTGATTCTGGTTTCGCCCGTACTGGGCTCCAGCAGTTTTTTGCCTCTGGCTACTCCCAGCAGCCGTGGTCACAACATTCACCTCCTCGGGATCATACCGAGTATCAATCCGGTCGCCCCTGCGCTTGTTGCGGAAATCATTGCGCTTGCTGCTGTTGTTGTTGTAGTTCCTTCTCGGCTCGGGGGAGTCCATCAGAGGCTGAGTTGGGTCGCCGAGTGCATACATGTCAGCAATCTTGATAGTCTCCGCGAGTGTACTCGGCATCTCGCGCTGCAGCTTCTGCCACAACATGCTGCCATGCCTGCAGCCCTGCGCAAACCAAGTGATGGCCTGGGCCTCATTCACACCTTCACAGGTGTTCCTCAAGGTGCTCCACCGAGTAAGGTACTCGCGGTCGGTCTCGTCTTCCCGCTACTTGCAAGCGGACAACTGTTGCGGCCTATTCGGCCTCTTGTACGTGCTGGTGAAGTTGCTGATGAAGGCCTCCGAGAAGTCCAGCCAGCAATTGATACTGTCCCTGGGCAGGTTGTTGAGCCACGTCCGAGATGGACCCTCAAGCATTTGCGGAACATACCGCACATCCCATCTCCGGTTCCCGCCTGCAATGTGCACGGCCGTGACATAGTCACTCAACCAGTCTTCTGGCTTCGTGCTGCCATTGTAGCACTTGGTCCCCCTGGCCAGCTGGAAGTGGTTCACAGATGGCTCATTCATGATTCGAGCGCCAAAGCATTCTGGGCCAGGCGGCCCCTTGTTCTCGAGTTGCGCGGATAGATTGATCCTGTCCAGATTGAACCTGGCATCACTGGGCTCCAACATGCGCTCACCAAGGCGGTCAGCAACGTTCCTGGGGTCAGCATAACCGGCTAGCCCCATCGCCGAGTAGCCATCATCATATCTGTTCTCCTGCACGACTGCAGGTTGCACCACAGGGTTGGCTGCTGGCGTAGCCGCACGCGGCTGTGCTGCAGCAGGCTGCTGTGTCCTCTGCCGAGTAGGCTGAGCAGCAGGACGCCGAGAAGGCCCCGCGTTGTCTCCGCTATGTCCCTTACTCTGAGCTTTATGGGCTTGATAGGCTGCTCCTGCAGTATGTGTTTCTGACCGGATTCTCGCGGCACAACGCGCTGTTTCGCGGCGAGAACCGGGTCGTACACCTGCATCTCTCTACCTTTCCCAGAGTGCACACTCCGGTCCCTCTCGCTACTGGGATGCGGGGATGACGCTTGGTCATGGGACCTCGCAGCACGCGAGTGCACAATCTGAGAAGCGTCAGGACCCGGATTGGCTTTCCGTAACTCCTCATTCTGCCTAGCAGCCTCTAGCACCAGCTCATTGAGCCTCTCCTGCTTCCTAGCGCGCGCGTCACCAGCTAGGTTTGGCAACTCTACGGCTACAGCCTCTGCAGCTCTAAGAGTTTTGGCGGGGGTGCTGTATCTGGGCCTGGTAGCAGTGTTTTGGCTAGCGGTTTGACTAGGCGCCACATCTACTACCGCCAAATCGGCGCCTAGGTTGCGACGAGTAGCGCCTGCCTTGCTATGCTTCCTAACAACAGGAGTGAAGCCATGGGCCTTGTTGTACTCGTTCTGATCCAGGCTAAGCTCGAGCCTAACCTTTTCCAGCTCCAGCTGCTCGGAGAGAAACTCCTGACGCTGCCGGTCGAGCTGCGCCCTCATGGTCAAGAGCTCAAGCTCGGTGGGAGGCGGCATGCCCATCCGCACGGCGGATGCCGGTATCGTCGGTGTAGTGGAGAGGGGGATGTTGCAGTCCTTCTCGTAGGGCTTGTGGGTCTTCCCGCCAGCACTCGAGCCAGCGAGATCCTCGATGACGCCCGCGGCAGCAGCCGCGCCCTTCCCGACATCGGCAGCCAGGCCGGCCACCATCACCTCCACGCTGTCCGCAGAACAGCCAATTGGCCTTCCGCGGGCAGCGATCATAGCAGGAGGATCGTCCGCGACCAGCACCTCCTCCGGGAACTTGCGGACGATGGCGGTGGCGATGTAGATGAGGTGCGAGCCGAAGGAGAGCACCGAGCCGCCTGCCGGCAGGGGCCTCCCGCCGAAATCTCCGGCGTTGTCGGTGACGAAGTCGAAGGAGCCGAATCTGTGGACAAGGCCACAGACCACGCGCTCCCCAGTAGCAGAAATGAGTCTCGTCCGAACATGGACTCCAGCCAGCGCCTCTGTCTGCCCCACGGTGGGCGCCAACTGTCGTGGTGGTATCACGGCAGATGCCATGGGATGGCTAAAGTTGGGGCCGATGGACGCTGGAGGTGCTCGGGAAGGGATCACACAGCGAGTAGCCGCGTGTGGTAGATCACTAACCATGCAAACACCAAGATCTTACCCAGGTTCAGGTCCCTCGTGTGGAGGTAACACCCCTACTCCTGCCTCTCTCTTTATGTGTGTATTACTGAGTAGCCACAGTACAATCAGGCCTTCAGCCGAGTAGCCACTCTTCTCTCTAGTTCTTTCTACGTGAAGCCAATGCTATATGTCTTAGCCAACGCAGCGAACCTCTCACAGGAGGAGGCAGGGCACCTTATATACTGGTGCCCAGCCGAACAGAAAGCAAGCTTAAAGTACAGCGGGATGTGACAGGAGCCCTGCAGAACCGCGCACGCCTCCTGGTTCCCGCTGACACTCGCCCCGTAAGTCGTTGCGCCGTTCGGAGATGGGACCTGTCCACCCTTGTCAGTGAGATAGGGTAGGCCCCTAGCCTTGTCCTGTCCCCTCTATCAGTGACAGGACTGGACAGGCGCCTACCGCACTGTAGCCACGCCGTGGTGTGGATAATCACGCACTCCGTAAGTTGAACCGCACGCCGTACGGACACGGGATACGCAGGATCCTGTGTCAGAATGGCTCCATTGACTTCTAGTCCGAGTAGGAATCCACTCCCTCTACCCGGACCACTTCCTCTACTCGGAAGAATACAACTTCCTTGATTCTTCCTCCTGGCCACTGGTAGGTACGACCGAATAGCTGTCCACCGGGTAGCGGGTACCGGGTAGCCAGCCAACTTGGTAAAAACTGATCTTCTGGTCTTTCTTTTAGCACTTGCCTTACCCCTACTCGGGGGTAACCCCCCGACACGATGTTTCTCTTTTCCATATTTCAGCAATCTGCCGAGAATATTAACATGGAAGTTTTTAGTAAACTTACCATCAAGAATAAGAAGGTGAAAACTCTCCTTAATATTCTTGAAGAGAAAGACTCGGAGTTGGCCTCCATTTAGCATGAACTGAAAGAATCAGCAGGTAAGTTTATTTTCTCGCACTGCTGAATTTATGAGAAATTTTCTAAGTCATTTTCCGAGTTTTAAACTCTTCATTTTCCTTGCTTTTAAGCTTCTTTGGCGAGAGCCAAGCAAATAGATGAAGATGCCGGCAATGCCGAGAACCTCCGAAAGGAAAACATGGAACTTCACAAGATCAACATGAAGCTCCAAAAAGATCTGGAGGCTAGCTAGCTAGCTGTCGGAATTACCGAGTCCAAGGCTTCTAACCAAGCCGAGAAGGACAAGGCCACCATCCTAGACTTAGAGAATGCTCTAAATCAACGCCTTGAAGAAGGCATTGAAATGGATAGGATTCTCGGTAAGTTTTCTAACACTTTTACCGGATTTTTTCCTTATACCTTTTTTCGGTATGTTTCCTTTTTCCTCCTCTGTTTTTTCTAACTTTCCTTTGTTGATTTAAACAGAGGGGAGCCCCTCGCTTACCCGGATTGAAAGAATCCGGGCTTTCGGGAAGATCACCGCGCTAAAGACTGCGGGGATGTTACTTGTTAACAAGTACATTCCCGACAAAGTAGGAGAAATCTCGGAAGTTAGCATACTCCCGGAGGCGATCGAGGAGGTGGCGAACCAAAAGGATTCCTGGTTTTGTTCCGCAGCTCGTGGCGGTGCGCGCATGGCCCTTGGGCTAATGCGTATGCACTACACCACCGCCGAGTCTTGGCGCGTGGCGACTGGTATCCCCCAAGGATACATGGAAGCACAGCGAGCCAGCATCTTCGACTCCATCAAAGGCCATGCTACAAAGATAGCGCAGATGGTGTTCATCTCCACCTTTTACCCAGAGGAGGAAATTCTGGCAACTCCCGAGAACCCCAGCAGCAAAGAGGAGGACTCGGATTCTGAGGTGGCCGCCTGATTCCTGAGTAGTTAGCAGGAAAAATAGAAGCATCACTATTCTCTCAATGTAATATCCATTGTAATGCTATCTATCATTTGTATAAACAAGTGTCCCCATTTTGCAGTAAAATTTATGTCTTTGCAAGTTTTCTGGGTTTTAATTCCTTTTCCTTCTAAGTTCTCTGGCTTATATGTTTTGACTGTCCTTAGTGTTGAAATGGCTCAATAGTACTTAATCTTCATGCCAAGTGACTGGGTTTAACCTATCAGTCGAAACTTGGAAACATGGATTGTGCTAAGGCATTTTTACTTACTAATTTCAGTGACCCAACAGACAAAAAATCGGATAATACTTAGGAAAAGTAAGGAATTTTGAAATGTATGAAACTCAGGCACGCAGGCACAATCTGGGTTTCCTTAAGCCTCCTTAGGCTGCAGCATTCAGTTTTATAACTCGGAGCACGTAGGCACAATTCGGGTTAACATTGAGCATTTCGAAATATCATTGGGAAATAGATAAAGACGGACTTATGCTTTTGTATAAAAATAGACAGATAAAACATTAATGCATGAATTCCGACAACTTTATTTCATGATCTCAAAGATGTTTACATAGAAATTGAACTAAGTGTATAAGGGACGTAACTACTAGATGCTCCAGGGTCTCTTTGTCTCTCCTAGTTCGACATCTATCTTTCTCTTTCTTTTGCGATTTGGTCTTTTGGGATCATCTTTCGTGTCTCGAATATCTACAAGATAATAAGATCCATTTTTTATAGCCTTGCTAATGACAAATGGTCCCTCCCAAACTAGGGCTAATTTGTGCTTCCTTTCCTGCACCAATCTTAGCACTAGGTCACCTTCTTTGAAAGAACGGTATCTGATTTTCCGACTATGGTAGCGTCGTCCTTGCTGATAAATGGCGGATCTTTGAAGCACAAGCTCTCGTTCTTCTTCTAAAAGATCTACGGCATCCTGTCGTGCGTTTTTGGCTTCCGGGTCATCGTAAGCCTGCACTCTTGGGCTATCATGGAGCACGTCCGTTGGAAGCATTGCTTCCGCGCCATAAACCAGGAAAAACGGGGTTTGTCCGGTTGATCTATTTGGCGTCGTTTAAATACTCCAAAGCACGAAAGGAAATTCTTCTACCCATGCTCCAGCTGCTCTATGAAGAGGAGATTCGAGTCTTGGGCGTATTCACTACAGGATAGAACTATTCATTCGTTATACCTGTCCATTGGATTGTGGGTGTGCCACAGATGCTAGATCTACGCGAATTCCCGTTTGTCGGCAATATTTTTCCAACTCTCCAATAGAGAAATTTGTCCTGTTATCCGTGATTATGCTGTGTGGAACGCCGTATCTCATGACTATGTCAATGATGAAATTTCTGGCAGTCACACCGTCAAGTTTTTTGATGGGTTTCGCCTCCACCCACTTGGTATACTTATCTACTGCAACGAGTAGGTGTGTAAGTCCGCCTCTTGCAGTTTTGAATGGTACCATCATATCTAGCCCCCAGACCACAAACGTCCATGTTATAGGGATAGTTTTGAGTGCTTGAGCTGGCATATTTGTCTGATTGGCGTAATACTGACATCCGGCATATGTGTTTACTATGTGCTCTGCATCTGCATTGGCTGTGATCCAGAAAAACCCTGCACGGAATGCTTTTTGACTATGCCTTTTGATTGAGCATGATGTCCACAATCTTCTGCGTGGATTTCTTGCAAGATTTCTCGGCATTCCTCTGGCGAAATACATCGCTGAAAAATTCCGATAGTGTTGCGTTTATACAGGCAACCATTAATTACCGTGTATCCTTTGCATCGGCGTTGTATTTGCCTTTGCAAGACCTCGTCTGCTCCATCCGGGAACTTCTGATCGACTAAGAAGTTTAAGTATAGAACTGTCCAATCCGGGTTAACGAGCAGAACTTCAATTGACTTGGAAACGAGAGGATAATCAACATCTCCACCTTTGATCGATGGTTCATGCAAGTGTTGGATAAACACACCACGTGGTGGGGTTTTCACTCTTTCCGATCCCATGTGGTCTAATGCATCCGTTTTCCAATGTTCTTCCCGTTTCATATGAAGCACTTCAAATACTAGGAAGCAAATGGCAAACTCGTCTACAGTTCTCCGGTATTCGGCCATAATGGGGCTTTTGGCATCCCATGTTTGGTTTAGCTGATGCTGCACCAAGTCCGAGTCACCATAACAGAGTATACACTTGACACCAATTTCTTTTGCAATATGCAATCCATGAAGCGATGCTTCGTATTCTGCCATGTTGTTACTGCCATTGAAGTGTATTTGTAATACATACTCCGTAATGTCACATTTTGGGGATTTTAGCACCACACCAGCTCCAGCACCTTCTTTCATCTTGGATCCATCAAAATGCATGATCCAGTATTCCGACTCCGGCATTGGTGTGTTCTCCATTGCTTCTGTCCAATCAGCGACAAAATCTGCCAACACCTGGGATTTAATTGCCGTCCGGGGTTGGTACTTAATGTCGGATGCAACGAGCTTAATGCCCCACTTGGCTACTCGACCTATTGCGTCCGCATTGTTGATAATATCCCCTAGTGGTGCTTTGTTTACCACTGTTATGGAATGTCCTTGGAAATAATGGCAAAGTTTTCGAGATGCAAAAAACATGCCATATGCCAGTTTTTGATAATGTGGGTACCTTTGCTTTGACTCGGAAAATACTTCACTGACATAATACACCGGATGCTGATCTGGTATACTTTGCTCGTCTTTCCGTCTTTCCACAATTATCACTGTGCTAATAACCCTGTTTGTTGCTGTAAGATACATAAATATGGGTTCTTCGTCTTTAGGGGATGCCAAAATAGGAGCTTTCATCAAGGTTTCTTTTAGCTGGGTTAATGCTTTGTCTGTCTCTTCTGTCCAGTCAAATTTGTCAGATTTCTTCAACAATTTGTATAATGGTAGAGCTTTGTCACCTAGCCGGCTTATCAACCTACTGACTGTGGCTGCAGAGATCGTCAATCTTTGGACATCTTTTAAGCATGTAGGCCTTGTGATATTCAAGATTTCCTTGATCTTTTACGAGTTTACTTCTATTCCTCTGTGCGAAACAATAAAACACAAAAGCTTTCCTAAGGGAACCCCGAATACGCACTTTAATGGATTCAACTTCATTTTATAAGTGCGCAAATTTTTGAAAGTTTCTCGTAGATCTTCAAGGAGTGTATCCTTTTCCTTTGAAACTACGGCAATGTCGTCCACGTAAACATGGACATTTTTGCCGATTTGACTATGCAAGCAACGTTGCATGCAACGCTGGTATGTTGCACCCGCGTTCTTCAAGCCAAAAGGCATGGTTATGTAATAGTATGTTCCATACGGGGTTATGAAGTAATTTTGATTTGATCTTCCTCCTTCATACGTATTTGATGGTACCCGGAATAAGCATCCAAAAAGCATAAAAGCTCAGAGCCAGCAGTGGCATCTATTATTTGATCGATCCGCGGCAACGCGAACCTATCTTTCGGACACAATCTGTTCAAGACGGTGTAATCTATACACATCCTAAGAACAATATTGTCTTTCTTCAGGACTAACACTGGGTTCGCAGACCAATCAGTATGTATAACTTCCCGGATAAAATCAGCCGCTAAAAGCCGGATAATTTCCTTGCCAATAGCCTTCCGTCTTCTTCCGTCAAATCGACGGAGACCTTGCTTGACGGGTTTTGATCATGGAATTACCTTCAATTGATGCTCAGAAAGTTCCCTGGGTACTCCCGGCATGTCCGCAGGACACCAGGCAAAAATATCCCAGTTCTCACGGAGGAACTTGATGAGCGTGCTTCCCTATGCGTGTGCCATCCCGGTTCCCACAACGACAAACTTTGTCGGATCCTTGGGATATAGGATAACTTGTCTTGTATTCTCCGATGCTTTGAAGCTATCTGTCGGCTTCCGGCTTTCTTTTCCTGCCGGCATTTCTGTCGGCGATACTTCCTTTGCCAGCTCTTTCAATTTCCTCCTTTGCAATCACTTTTTCAGCGCAAAGGGTGTTTCCTTTTTCTAGCTCGTTTGCCAATTCGTAGTCTCCCGTAATGGTGATTACTCCTCCTTTTGGCCATGGCATCTTCAGCTTGTTATAGATATAACATGATCTTGCCATGAATTTGGCGAAACCTGGATGTCCGAGTATTGCATGGTATACACTTTTGAACGACACTACCTCGAATGATTTCTTTTCCTGTCGGAAGTGTTCTCTTTTTCCGAAGGTTACATCTAGGGAAATTTCTCCTAGGGATTGTGCTTGCATGCCCGTAACAATGACGTGGAAACGTATGTTGCTGTGGTTGAGCTGGGTCTCGGAGATGTGAAGATGCTTCAATATACTTAAGTACATAATGTTGATACTAGATTCTCCATCCATCAACACTCTTTTTAGCCTAGTGTTTTGAACAACAGGGCTTACGACCAAAGCATTCCTGCCGGGTTCTGGGATATTTCCGGGATGATCTGACCGATCCCAGGTAATTGGCGTATTTGAATACTTCAAGAACTTGGGGGTTGGAGGCACCACCGCGTTAATTTCTCGAAGTGTTATTTTCACCTGCTTTGTTGATGGAGTTGCCAGGAAAGTTAGGTTACATTCTCCTTCAACTCTCGAGAATTCTGGCTCGCATTTCTGCTGTTGTTCCTGGATTTTGTCATCAGTGTATGATTCACTTTCTTCCTTGTCAGCTTCTGACTTTTGCTTGTTGAACTTCCGCTTGGAATTCTTTCCTTTACTCCCGGATCCTGCAGTGCCTTTCATGTACTTAAAGAGCTGGCAATGCGCGTTCGTATGGGTAGGTTTCCCAAATTGCGAATGGTGGACACAGTTTTCCGACTTAATATTTTCCCACTCTTTCTTTGAGTAGGAGATAGGTTCTGTGCTTCTTCCTTTCCATTTGCCGCCGGTATCCTTTCCAATGGTTAAGTTCACTTCCTTGGGTTTTGGCTGTGCTTCTGGAGTAGCCTTCTTTTCAGAACGAGGCGTATTTTTGGCCTGAACCAAAGCGTCAATATTTCCACCTCTCGCTCTGATGTCATCTTCGGCCGCTGCGTGCTCATTGGCGGTGGTAAGCATAGATCTGAGATCTTTGTGCTCCTTCAAACCAACCATGAACGGTACGAGGCCGGGTTTTAATCCGTTGATGAAAGCATGCATTGCCTGTACATCACTTACTCCAGAGCAACTATTTTTCATTGCTGTCCATCTTGATATAAAGTCGACATACGACTCGTCTTCAAACTGGACGCAGCGATTTAACTGGTTGATACTCTTAGGGCGTTTGTACGTACCCCAAAAATGCTGAGTAAATACTCTAGCCATATCATCACAGCTATCCACGGTTCTTGACGGAAGCCCGTTGATCCAATCTCTGGCTCCATCCAGCAACATTAGGGGGAGAAATTTTACCGCTTCCAGGTTTGTCCCTTTGTTGATCTGAATGGCAGTATAGTAATCTGAGAGCCATGTATCCGGGTTTGTACTTCTGGTATACTTTTGGTAAGTTGGACCAACTTTGGCAAAACCAAAATGTAGGGTTATTCTTCGGATCCTATCAGTGGAACACTTGGATCCAAAGTATAGATCATCTCTTTCCTCCTTATCGACATGAGCGGAATATCTGTCGGCTGAATGGACAGAAGGGGATCTGCTCCTTTCTGGGCCATTGTTGCGCGAGTGCGCTTTTCCGAGATTATCCCTATTTCGTCCGTTATCGTGTCCTTTGGAATAAGGTGGAGTTCTACTACTTGGCCTTTCTTTGTTCCTAGGAGGAGTACGGGATCTCTCATGCCTGTGGGGTTTGTCATATCTTCCGGCTTTCTCAACTGGGCATCTCGGAGGCGGCATCATTTTTCCATCCTTCCGGTTTTGTTCCTCCCGTTCTTTGTAATCACGGGGATTTCCACCTTTTGGTGGATGGGGTCCTGTCCTGGATGCTGCATCCTTATTGTTCGGGAATTTCATGTCCTATTTGGGATCTCCCTTCTTTTCCATAGAATCGCCTGAGTCTCCAGGTTCTCCAGGTCCAGGTGCTCCAGCGGCGCATGTGGCAGTTTTGCATAGGGCTGAGTCATCGTGTAACTTCTCTGATCTTGCCTGCCCTCGTTGTTGCTGTTGTAATGCTTTCCTAGGAAATCATACACTCCCTGAATCTTTTCATCATTGGAGTACAGATCATCATTAAGGATGGCGAACGCGGCCTCCGCGTTTTCAGTTGCGGTTTTGTATATGCGCTCGCCCTTGGCATTGGTGTCGTTTACCTGTCTTTGCCAAGAAGGGTTATGAAACCTTTCTTTTGGTGGCAGCACATCCGGCTTTGCGATTCTGGGTGATCTCGTGGGTTTTATCCCGGACATATTCCGTCTTTCGAATTCTTCAATTTCCTCCTGTTTCACTTTTACAGTAGCTTGGGCTTTGAGGAGATTTTCTTGAGATCGGAATAATTGTTGCTGCTGCCGCTTAATGGCTTGCCTTCTGGCTTCCAGCACTTCTGGTGGTTCGTACGGTCCAACCGGGGTTTTGATCAAATCGATCTCGTCCTGCTCCGACATTTTGGGAACATGGATTTCTTTCTTTTTCTTCTCTACAGGTGTGACTCCGCTTCCTCCTCCTATTTCCAGGTTTTGGTTAGCAATATCTGCCAACTTTTTCTTCTAGAGTTTATACTGGAGTTTATTGGCAGTCTTCTTTTCCTTCTTGGAAGATGGAGGCTTTTTACCAGGCTCGTCCTTTGTCAATTCCTTGACATCGGGGTGGATTGGACTGGTTTCACCATCCTCTATTTCTTCATCTGGCGGAGGTGTTTTGGGGTCTTCCTCATCATCAGCCTCCGTGTTTTCAGCCGGTTTTTTCATGAGTACTTCATGGAAGTTCCCTGCATAGATTTGACTTTTCTTTCGAAGACGTCTTCATCTTCATCCTCGGAATCTAGGTCTTCAGATCCGGGTTCCGACTCTACTCTTGCCTCTAGGGCAGCTAACACAGAGTCTGCTTCCGAGTTCATCATCTCCTTGACGGGTGCCGGATCTTCCACTTATATTGTGGGATTATCTGCCTCTTCCACGGGATTGCTTTCATCCGTGTTTTCAGCGACTTCGGACTTCACCATGCCAATGAAGTGAGATCTGATTACTGGCGACTCTGAAGAGGCAACAAATTCAGGGTTTTGGCGATTTGAGCAGAACCCGGTATCATATTTTTCTTCAACTAGGTACAGGTAGGGTGGGATAAATTTTCTTCCACCACAGAATCCCATTGCTTCTGTAGTTAATCCGATAAAGATGTTTGCAGATCCAATCGATAAAACGCAGGCACTTACCAGGTGATTCCGTGTTGGCATGTATGATCCGTTGTCGAGGAAGCACCCAACATCGTCATCGAATTCCAAGCTTCCAACAATTATCGTACTGCCGATTCCGCCGAGTATCCCCGATAAAAACATAACGCCTGACGTCGCTGGCCCCGCGGTGGGCGCCAACTGTCGAGACATCGTAGTAGAGTTCATAGACGGGGGTGCCATGAGCCTACGGGTAGAGACGTGGGGGTGGTAGTACGACAATCGAGAACACCGAGTTTACCCGGGTTCGGTATGACGCAACAAGGCGGTGTTCCTACTCCTGCAATCTCACTAAATCAGGGCTGAAGCCTGAAGTATGCAAAGTACAATGTCAGTAGGGTTTCGCTAACTCGGCGAGGATCAACTTCTCGGCGAGTTGGCTTGTAGCTAATTTCCTCTCTGTTTCTCTTCTCCCGCCCGGCTTTATATAGATAGCCGGGTTATGGCTTACAGAAAGGAAACCTAGAAGACTAAGGAAGGTATCTAACTTGGAAAGTAAGGAATCCGTCTTCTACTCCAAGCCGCACCACTTTGGGCCATGGTCCGGGTTCTTCTAGAATCTGGCTTCTGCGCCTCAGCTTATTGGGCCGCCTAATGGACTGTGATCCATTACCAATAGGCCACCCTGGTAATCCGGCTCTTTAGGACAATGCCGGATATACCCCTAGTCAGTATATATCCGACATGGTTTTATTTGGTTCTTTCACGAGCATATCCTTATCCTTCTCGGCAAATTGTGCAAGTTTGGCCTTTCCTCGTTGCATCTTGCAAACTTGCGTATATTTTTGCATCTCGTATGACAGTTACAATTTTCCAATCCCAAGCCTCCTCTCCCAAAAATTCCAATTCCATCTCGATGCCCTCAGTTTTTTATCTCGGTGCGCAGAAACTGGGTCCAGCGGAACCTCCGGTGGAAACACCGGTACCTCCCTATGGCGCCGGTACTACCGGTGCATCACCGGTACTACCGCTGGTGCGGATTTTTCGTCCAGCGGGCCAGTACTATGCTACACCGCTAGTACAGGGAGCGGTACCTTCGGTGTTTCCACCGGTAGTACCGCTAGATGGGGTTTTTGTGAAGATAACTACGGCCAAGCGGGGGAAGCGGTCATTAGATCCAACTTTCCCCCACTCGCCCTTGGTGCTCTCCACTTGAACCGCCGCCGCCCCCACGTATTCCTCCACCGGGAGGATCCCCTCCACCGCCGGGAGGCCCTCTCCTTGCTGGGAGGGACTCCGTTCTTCTTCCTCCCTTGTCAATCCACGCCATTGATCACGGTATGTAGCTCTGTCTCTCTCTCCCCCTCTCTCGTCTAGTTGATGGATAGAGATGAACTAGGAGCTCCATGTTTTCTCCATGTTCTTTCGGTAAAGGGTAGAGATGCATCTTGTACAAATCCTAGGACTCTAGATCTCGATTAGTTAGAACAATCTTCACCGGTTTATGATGGTTCCATGTTCATGTGACCCTATTTACCGATGATTTTTCGTACTAATCTCGATTTCGATTCCTTTGATTTGTGCACATAAAACCGTTGGCATCGTCTTTTCTTTATGATCTTTCTTCGTACTTTCATTCTCAAATGCTAGTGTCTCAAGGGGAGATCGTACCAAGAAGAGGGCGGGTAGAAAGACACCACGAGTTGATGAAATTGAAGACACACTTGACCCTTCTCAACCCAAGCGCAAGCCAAGATTCCCTGCTCCGGAGAAGACCCTTTCTTAGAAAAAAAAAGTCTGCATCTCAAGTGTTTGAGGTCGTATTCCTTGCTACTCGGCGTCAAAAACCCTATGTCGTTGAGCGGAGTCGCTTGATGCCGCGGTTTCAAGGACGGGATACTCATTTCCACACTGTCCTCCAAGCACAGCTATATAAGGAGATACTCGTGAGGAAGACAAAGGACAATGTGGCCACTCAAAATGCCATTTGCCTTGACCATATGGAGAGGAAGCCAGACTATTTTTCTGAAGCCCTTGCCATCGTTGATGCTTTTGGTCCGTGTCCTATAATGAAGCTGCAGCAAGATTATGATGAAGGGCTTGTATGTGAGTTCTTGGCTACCATTCACCTTGGCAACAAAACTGAGCGCAACATCATATGGATGACAAAAGGGGAGTAGATTACTCTCACGTGGTCTGATGTGGGAGTCCTTCTTGGTGTCTATCCGGATCATGGTCCCTTTGGTGGCGGCCTCGACTATGATAGTGAGTGGTTTTGAGTTCATTTCGCCGGGAAGACTGTCAGCAAGGACCAACTCACCCCTCTCTACTCATGGAAGAAGTATGCCGTCGGGATCTCCAAGGGCCTCTACCCCACTTATGATATCATGCTTTGCATCTATCAGGAGACCATCAATCCCATGGTTGGCAATGTGGACAAAATACAAGGATATCTCAAGAATATCATGCTTCTTGCCCATGAGAAAAGGCTCCAAGGTTTTACTAAAATTTTGATGTGCTTAACATCATATGGAATGAGATGTGGTCTGCCATTGTGTTATGGAATAATGCGTGCTATGGGCCTATTATAATGAAGATCATCTTGCATGCTTGGGATGACAAGCACCCGGAGGACCCCATTGATGACTCTTCGTGGGTCTCTCACAAGGAGAAACGACTCCTTATCAAAGATCACACCGAGCCCGTTGTGCATCCCACTCCAGCTGCTCGCAAGGGCAAGGCAAAGCCTAGGGTCATGATTGAAGAAGAAGAACAAGAAGAAGTCGTGCCCTCTCGTCCTCCTCCTTCTAACGGTGCATTCAGATAGATGGTTCGTGCTCATAAGAAGGTGTTGAAAGTACACTATGGTCAACTAGAGGGGGTGAATAGGTTGACTACCAATTTTTTATTATTTTCCTTTTAGTTATGGCTAAACAAGATAAGAAAAGGTTCTCTAGATGTGCAATTAGGTGCGCAACCTATGCGATACGAGATAAGGTACGCAACGGAAGTAAAACGAAAGGTAACAAGATAAACCACAAGTTTAAACAAGGAGACAAGGATATGTTTCATGTAGTTCTTTCTCAAGAGAAGTACGTCTACGTTGGAGAGGTGGGGAGCCACCTAGGCACTCCTCAATACCACGGTTGTGCACACCTTATTCTCCTTGAGCTTCTCCGGTGAGGGAGATTCTCGTTTCCACTATGAGGTCGGCTTCAAGGCGTTGACCAAACCTTTACACGAGGTTGAGGACACTCCACAAGATGGATGGAGGCTCTCAAACAATACGAAGCTTCTTTGCAACAAGGTGGAAGCTACAAGCACAAGATCTACTAAGGTTTCTAGGCCTCAAGTAGGATTCTAGATCTACTAGGATGTGGTGGATGTATTTGCAATTCCTTTGGTGGAATCACGGATCTAGGTCTCCTCTATCTCTCCACAAAGTTATGGACTGATTGGGTGGTTGGAGAGGGAGATCTACGAGGTTGAAGCTTTCATTAATGGCTAGGAGAGAGAGTGGGCAAAGCTTGACATTTATGAGGTAGGGGAAGGGCTTTAAATACCCCTTCCCCATTCAGACTGTTGCCCCCTCCCATGCAGCACCGGAGGCTCCGGTGTTTGCACTGGAGGCTGCGGTGGTCTTCATACACGCTGGCGCGTGGCCCCTTTTTCCTTCCGTGGGATCTTTAGTGGCGGAGGTTCCGGTGGTGTTAGCGGAGGTTTCGCTGCAGCCTGCGCTCTTATGCACCCGAAGGTGATTTTAACGGAGGTAAGACCGGAGGGTCCACCTGAGCCCAGCCCCACCTGTAGAGCAATGGAACCGGCGGAGGTTCCGGTGGATTGGGCGGAGGTTCTGTCCATCGGAGGTTCCGGTGGGTTCCGCCACAGCCTCCGCTCTTATGCACCCAAGGGTGTTTTTAGCGGAGGTAGCACCGGAGGCACCACCAGAGGCTAGCGCCTGGGATACGCCGGGAAAAAGCATGGGGTCGGAGGTTCCGGTGGTTTCACCGGAGCCTCCGTTGCCTGTAAAAATTGCTCCCCAGCTTTGTCTCTTTGAGGCCTTTCCTTTTCTTTAGGATAAACCTTGTAGCCCTTTGAGAATGTTTCTTTGAAGTACTTTGGAATTTTCATAGATATCAAATAAAATCTTCAAATTCTCTAAATAGAGATTAGTCCAATAGTTATGTTGTCATCAATTATCAAAACGGAAGATGATCTTTCATTCTCCCCCTTTTTGGTAATTGATGACAACACAACCATTTGCATAGCTAGATCACAAACAACATGAACGGAGCTCCCCCTAGAGATATGCTCCCTTCATGTTGAGAGAATTAAACAAGAGAGATAGCTAAACACACATATTAAGGAGCACAAAAAAATTGATAGAATTAAAGCACTAGGTTCATATGCTCACACCAAGCATAACGAAGTTCACATCGAACAAATAATTAAACATACGAAGTCTTCAAATAACCAACTCTCTCAAGCAAGACGAAATAAGCAAAGAGAAAACACGGCTTGAGAGAGAACCCATGCAAATGCCTAACGTTCCTAAGTAGATATCTCTCCCCCTTTGGCATCAAGATATCAAAAGAGGGAAAAGATCGATGCTAACGCCCCAAGGTTTACTCTGAGGAGTTGTCCATGCTAGGAGGACATGCACGACGGTGAGAGCTAGTCACTTCTTCTTCGGGTTCCTCATCAGACCACTCAATGATGTTTCCCTTGGAGTCCTTGGCCTGCCACTTGTCCCAGTTTGTGATGTTGTCTTGAACCGGAGACTCCACGGTCTCCCCATCATCACGACGAAGCTGCCGAGCTGCTCGTGCTACCTTGCGGTGCTTGAGTTCCTTGTCATAGTGAAGTTCCCACTGATGTTGCTCGATCTTCTTGTTCACTCGGAACACTTTCTTGAGATCCCTAGCCATCCATTTAAAGGCATTGTCAGAAGGAGGAGGACGAGATGGCCCGACTTCTTCTTCATCTTATTCATCAACAGTGATATGTGGCTTGGCCTTGACCTTGCGAGCTGCGGGAGTGGGATGCACAACAGGCTCTGTATGGTCCTTGATAAGAAGTTGTTTCTCCATGTGTGGAATCCAATGGGTGTCATCAAGGGGATCCTCCGGGAACTTGTCCTCCCAGACATGCAAGATGATCTTCATAATGAATGTCCCAAAGCAAGCATTCTTCCTTTGCACTATTACGTGCCACAGTTCATTCCAGAGATAGTCAAGCACATGAAGTTTTTGATTCATACCGGAGAGCCGCTTATCATGATTAAGGAGCATGAGGTTCTTCATGAAGCCTTGTATATCATCAATGTTGCCCGCCTTGGGGTTGATAGTCTCTCGACAGATCCGAAGCATAATGTCATAGGTGGGGTAGAGGTCCTTGACAAAACCAACTGCAAACTTCTTCTAGTGATAGAGAGGATTAAGTTGATCCTTGGAGATGGAGGAGGCATTGGTCTCATGAACATGGAACCACTCACTGTCATACTCGAGGCCACCACCAAAAGGTCCATGATCCGGATAGCCACCAAGAAGAACACCAACCTCGGACCACTTGATAGTGAACTTATGTCCCTTTGTCATCCAAATTAGGTGACAGTCAGTTTCATTGGCAAGATGCACTGTGGCCAAGAACTCACAAACAAGTCCCTCATCATAGTCTTGTTGCACTTGCATAATGGGACAAAGACCGAAGGCATCAACAATTTCCAGGGCTTCTCCAAAGTAGTCGGGCTTCCTCTCCATATGACCAAAATATATAGCATGTTGATGAGCAACATTTTCCTTGTTCTTCCTCATAAGAATCTCATGGTAGATCTGAGCTTGAAACAAGGTGTGGAATCTTGTGTCCCGGCCCCGAAACTGTGGCATCAAGCGCTCTCGGTCAATGATGTACGGGTTCTCGCGGCGAGTTTCCAAGAACACACTTTCGGACACTTGAGAGGCGGATTTCTCCTTCCGGGGCAATGTCTTCTCCGAGGCCGGGAACCTTGGCTTGCGCTTGGTTTTAGAGGGATCCAACGTCTCTTCAATCTCATCCACTCGTGGTGCCTTGCGACCGCCCATCTTCTATGTGCGAGGGCCCTTGCCCTTGGAACCGGATGCATCTATGAAAGAAATATAGAGAGAAAAGCACGATAAAGAGATAACGCTCAAGTTTAATCAACGCACAAATCAAAGAAACCAAGATTTGGGGGAATATTAGAGATGAATAACAATGAGGTGGGGCATATGAACACAAACCACCCTAGGAACCAAGGTAATTCATGCCTAATACTCACAATCTAGGTTTCTAGGTTTGTACTCGTGATTTCCTGCTCCAAAACCCAACTCCATACATCTAGATGTGAAGAAAATGTTGCTCCTAGTGCTTCTCCATCTGTCAACAAGATGGGATAGAGATAGAGCTACATACCCGCATCCATGGTGAAACGTGAAGGAGGAAGAAGATCCCGGAGCCGTCCAAGGAAAGGAGAAGGCCTCCCGGCGGTGGAGGCTCTTCCCGGAGGCGGAGAGGAAGGAGGCAACGGCGGTTTGGAGGAGGAGGAGTGGGGGCGAGTGGGGGAAAATGAGATCTAAGATCTCTTTACCCCGCTTTCCCTAGCCTTATCCTCGCAGAACCGCAGCGGGCGGAGGCTTTGGTGCTTTCACCGGAGGTTCCGCCCCATGCCCACGCGGTGCGGTTCGGTACAGATGCGTTGGGCAAGATTTTCACACCAGCGGAGGTACCGGTGGGCTCCGGTGGTCTGGCAAAGCGGAGGCTCCGGTGATTTCACCGGAGGTTCTGCCAGAACCAGTCTGAGCGCGCCAAGATCAGAAAAGCGAGAGCATCGTGATGGGAGTGCGATTTTGGGAAAAGGGAGCTTGGGTTGGATAGTTGTAACTGTCATACGAGAGACATTACTTGATGTGAGTTCGCAATATGCAAAGGAGAAAGATCAGAACTCGCACAAGTTGTCAAGGGGGAACAGTATGTGCGTGAAAGAGCCAAAATAAGATAAATTCCTTGAGTAGGAGGTTGGTGGCCATGGCCACCATGTTTGAGTGTGTACTTTGACACCACGAAGATGTATCTTGGGTCCAAGAGTACTACTCACAATTAAGCACAATGAGTCACAAAATGACTAGATATGCAATGAAGAATTGATTTCCACGTAATAAGATGAGGGTACACTCATGAGTTGAGTGACTCTCCCCCTATGTCCATGCCTACATACAAACCTAATAGCACATATAATGAAGTTACGTATGCAAGGTTTCAAGTGAAGTTGGATGAATCTATGCCATTTAGTTCATTCCTCAAAGCTCGAAATCTTGGTTCATCAAGGGCCTTCGTGAAGATATCGGCAACTTGATCCTTGGTTGACACATATGAGAGATCAATATCACCCTTCTCAACATGATCCCCGAATAAAATGATGACGAATCTCAATGTGCTTCGTCTTGGAGTGAAGAACGGGGTTGTAGGCGAGCTTGTTAGCACTCTCATTGTCACAAAGAAGAGGCACCTTGTCAAAATGAATACCATAATCCTTCAAGGTTTGCTTCATCCAAAGCAATTGGGCACAAAAACTTGCCAAAGAGATGTACTCGGCCTCGGTGGTGGAGAGAGCCATGCAGTTTTGCTTCTTTGAAGACCAACATACTAAGGAGCGACCAAGGAATTGGCACCCCCCGGATGTGGACTTCCTGTCCGTCTTCTCTCCCGCATAGTCCGCATCCCAGTGCCCAATGAGCTGAAAGATTGAACCCTTGGGATACCAAAGACCAAAATTTGGGGTATGAACTAAATATCTAAAGATTCGTTTGACCGCTTCCAAATGACTTTGCCTCGGAGAGGCTTGAAACCTTGCACATTTACTTACACTATACATGATATCCGGTCTAGACGCACAAAGGTAAAGCAAAGAGCCAATCATGGAGCGGTATACCTTTTGATCTACCTCTTTACCATTGGGGTCGGGTTTCAAGTCAAGGGTTGTGGACATGGGAGTCTTGATAGGCTTGGCTTCATGCACATTGAATCTCTTGAGCATGTCTTGAGTGTATTTGGCTTGTTCTATGAAAGTTACTTCATGATATTGATTCACTTTAAAGCCAAGGAAATACTCCAATTCTCCCATCATAGACATCTCAAACCTATCGGTCATAAGCTTGCAAAACTCTTCATTGAACAAAGTGTTAGTAGATAAAAAAATGATGTTATCCACATAGAGTTGGCATATGAACAAGTCACCTCCAACCGTCTTGGTAAAGAGGGTGGGATCGATTAAACCCACGATCCACTAGAAACTCTTTAAGGTGCTTGTACCACGCACGTGGAGCTTGTTTAAGTCCATAGAGTGACTTATCGAGTTTGTATACATAATCGGGGTGGTTAGGATCCTCGAACCCGGGAGGTTTATTGACATATACTAACTCATTAATGGGACCATTTAGGAAAGCACTCTTAACATTCATTTGTTGTAGCTTGAAATTATGATGAGATGCATAAGCAAGTAAGATGAGAATGGATTCAAGACGAGCTACGGGGGCAAAGGTTTCACAGAAATCAACACCTTCGACTTGAGAAAACCCTTGGGCCACCAATCTTGCCTTGTTGCGGATGACGATACCATATTTGTCTTGCTTGTTTTTGAACAACCATTTGGTTCCAATAACATTCTTGCAATCCTTGGGTCTTGGCACTAACTTCCACACCTTGTTACGCTCGAAGTTGTCGAGTTCATCATGCATGGCTTCAAGCCAATCTTGATCTTCGAGAGCTTCATATACCTTCTTGGGTTCAATGAAGAAGACAAAAGCATGAGCGTTGCTAAAATCCGCCAATTGCTTCCTAGTGAAAAACCTTCCACGAACTTGACCAAGTATCTTGTCCTCCGTGTGACCCGCTCGTTCAAGATTCTCTAGCCTTCTCTTTGCTCTACGAGCTAGCATCTCCTCCAAAAGTTCTTTGGATATTGCTTGAGAATCACCTTCTTCATCGGAGACATGTCCATCTTCATATTGGCCTTGATTATCAATGGTGAAGGATCACCACTAGGTTGAGCTCTCTCAACAATGATGGGACTTTGATCATGACTTTGATGAGTAGCTTGGCCTTGATCACTTGTTTGACCTTGATCATTAGCTTGGCCTTGATTACTTGCTTGACCTTGATCATTAGATTGAGGGCTTGGTGCATCTTGTTGGGTAGCTTGTGTATCAATGGGTGTAGTCAATGAATCCACTTGAGTGGGGCATAGTCCTTCTCCCTCCGTCATCCGGTAACCCTCAATGGGAATTATTTCACCAATCCCCATTCTTCTTATGATGATGGGAGGAATTTCATCTCATACAACACCATGATCTTTACGCCCCCCTTGGGAGCCGTTATCCTCATCAAACACCACATATATAGCTTCTTCAACTTGTCCGGTGGACTTGTTGTAGACTCTACAGGTGTGAGCATTTGTGGCATAGCCAACAAAGATATCCTCATAAGATTTGGTCTCAAATTTTGACAAAGGTTTACCTTTCTTGCGAATGAAGCACTTGCAATCGAAGACATTGAAGTAAGATACGTCTGGTTTCTTGCCCGTGAGAATCTCATAGGGAGTCTTGTTCAAGATCTTGCGAAGATATAATCGGTTGGTAGCATGACACGCGGTGGAGAAGGCTTCGGCCCAAAAATTATAAGGATAAGAGAACTCCGCAATCATTGTCCTAGCCGCATCCATCAAAGTCCGGTTCTTTCTTTCTGCAACACCATTTTGTTAAGGGGTATAGGGAGTGGAATATTGATGAGCAATGCCCTCTTCACTAAGAAAACCCTCAACGATATAGTTATTGAACTCTGATCCATTATCACTCCGGATGGCCAATATTTTGTGTTGGCGCTCCACCGGAGTGATGAACTCGATGACTCTCTTTTGAGTCTCACTCTTCCTCTTGAAGAAATACACCCAACAATATCTTGAATAATCATCCACTATCACCAAGAAATACTTCTTTCCTCCGAGACTATCATAAGATAGTGGACCAAAGAGATCTAAGTGAATAAGCTCGAGAATTCTCGTGATGGAGATATTGGTCTTGGTTGGGTGAAGTTCTCCATGTTGCTTCCCAAAGAAGCAAGAGCTACACACACGATCTTTAGCAAACTTAGCCTTGGTTAGTCCTAGAACATGATTTCCACTTTTTAGGTCATGCAACATTCTCATATTGGTGTGGGCTAACCGTCGATGTCAAAGCCAACCCACATCAACTTTAGCCATTAGGCATGTCGCGACACACATGTCTCCTTTAGAGAAGTCCACTACATACATGCCGTTCTCGACAAATCCAACAAAGGCTACTTTAAGAGTTGTTTCCCAAGTTACAATCACATTCTCTTTATTAAATAAAGAGGTAAAGCCACAATTTGCAAGTTGAAGAACGGACATCAAGTTATAACCAATGGACTCAACAAGGAGAACATTCTCAATTGATAAATCATTTGAGATAGCCACCTTGCCTCATCCCAATACCTTAAGTTCGGAATTGTCACCAATAGTGATGCAATTGAGATGAGGTAATGGAGGTTCAAGATTACTCATTGCGTCATCGTTTCCGGTCATATGATAGGATGCACCACTATTCACCGTCCACCTACCCGACCCGGAAGCACTTCCCATGGTGGCTTTTTCCATGAGACATGTAGGTCGGATCAATGCCTTCTCATTGGGGAGTTCTAATAGAGAGACCGATGGAGAGGAAGATGTAGCTACGGTGACATGGGCCACACCTACGACTTCATATTCTCCTTCATCTCCGGAGTAGTATGTTTCCAATGTGGGCCCTTCTTGAACATATAGAGCCCTTGGGACTCTTCTTGCAAGGTTCTTGTTTTGTGGTGCTTTGTTCTTGTCCTTGTGAACAAGCTTCCATTTATTCTCTTCTCTTGGCTCAAAAGGACATTCCTTTACGAAGTGATTTGCACTCCCACAATTGAAGCACGTCCTTGGTCGCTCCCCCTTCTTCTTGTAGATATTATTTCTCGAGGGTCTAGGAGCATCGGCCTTGTGAGCTTCCCATCTCTTCCAATAGCCATGAATGGCAAGAGTGATGCACTTATGAGCACCCTTGTATGTGTCTTCATAATCCTCATCATCCTCATCCACTTCTTCTATCCGAGCAATTGACTTAGACTTCAAGGCGAGGTTGGGAGACTTCCCAATACCTCTTGAGCGAGCGAGAGCATCATCGGCGCTCTTGTGAGATAGGGATATGGCTATGAACTCACTAAGAACGCCAATGGAGTTGAGAGAGTTGTAATCCGATCTTGTTCGGATACTAGTGGATAGGTTCTTCTCAAAAGGTGTTATGGCCTTGACAAACTTCCTCTTGATCCACTCATCGGAGATTTCCTCTTTTCCAAAATCCCTCAATTGATTTCCAAGGCTGACAACTCTTCTATATAGTTCCTCGGGACTTTCATCCTCAAGCATGACGAAGTTCTCGGATTGGTCGAGCGCCACATCATACTAGGAGGATTGGATGCTAGCATTTCCTTGGAACAAAGAATCAAGTTTATCCCAAGCCTCCTTGTCGGTCTTGATACCGCGGATGTGCTCAAGATGTTCTCTTGGAAGAGCCTTTTGAATAGTGACAAGAGCAGTCTTGTAGAGTTGAAATTCAATGTCCTACCTTGGAGTCAAGTTGCTTGCATCATGAAGATGGAATCCATAGAGAACACTCCTCCACAAAGCGGTGCACGACCCTGAAATATGAGACTCCATATCAAACTTCCAAGAAGAGAATTCATTAGTGTTAAGCATGGGAGGAAGTCCGACATTTAGAATGTGTGGCATTGTGGCAATGGGATGAATAGAGTCGTAATTGTAAGGTGGTGGAACTCTTGAGTTAGACCCCGAACCATTAGCATTTGAGACTTGGAGCCTTCGGAACTCCCACCGGCCTTAGCCTTTTTATCGACTTTTGCCTTGGCTTTCGACTTGGCTAAAGCAATGTTAGCTTCCATTTCGGCGATGTACGGAATGGACTCATCATCCGAGCTAACATCTTCGGCGGTGGGGAGTGGTTCCTCAAGATCCTTGGTTTTCCCCATCATGTCCCCCAACATTTTCTTTATGCTAGAACCTCCGAACCAACACTAGAACTAACCTTGGACAATTAGGTTTGGAGATTTCCAACCGCTTCTTGTAGGTTAGTTATAGTGTCGTCCATTTTTGCGATTTCCGTATTAGAACCGCCGGGCTCATTTTCATTGACCATTATACTTTTAGGCGGTTAAGCCTTAGCAAGAGACGAGGCTCTAATACCAATTTAAAGTGCACCATGGTCAACTAGAGGGGGGGCGAATAGGTTGACTACCATTTTTTGTTCTTTTCCATTTAGTTATGGCTAAACAAGATAAGACAAGGTTCTCTAGATGTGCAACTAGGTGAGAAACCTATGTGATACAAGATAAGGTACGCAACGGAAGTAAAACGAAAGGTAACAAGATAAACCACAAGTGTAAACAAGTGTAAACAAGGAGACAAGGATATGTTTCCCGTAGTTCCTTCTCAAGATAAGTGCGTCTACGTTGGAGAGGTGGTTAGCCACCTAGGCACTCCTCAATAGCACGGTTGTGCACACTTGAAGGCGTTAACCAAACATTTACACAAGGTTGATGACACTCCACAAGATGGATGGAGGCTCTTAAACAATCTGAAGCTTCTTTGCAACAAGGTGGAAGCTACAAGCACAAGATCTACTAAGGTTTCTAGGACTCAAGTAGGATTCTAGATCTACTAGGATGTGTTGGATGGATTTGCAATTCCTTTAATGGAATCACGGATCTAGGTCTCCTCTAGCTCTCCACAAAGTTATGGAGTGATTGGGTGGTTGGAGAGGGAGATCTAGGAGGTTGAAGCTTTCATTAATGGCTAGGAGAGAGAGTGGGCAAAGCTTGAAATTTATGAGGTAGGGGAAGGGCTTTAAATACCCCTTCCCCATTCAGACCGTTGCCCCCTCCCACGCAGCACCGGAGGCTCCGGTGGTCTTCATACGCGCTGGCGTGCGTGACCCCTTTTTCCTTCTGTGGGATCTTTAGTGGCGGAGGTTCCGGTGGTGTTAGCGGAGGTTCCGCCCGCCGGAGGTTTCGCCGCAGCCTCTACTCTTATGCACCCGGAGGTGATTTTAGCGGAGGTAACACCGGAGCACAGCCCCACCTGTAGCGCAATAGAACCGGCGGAGGTTTCAGTGGATTGGGCGGAGGTTCTGATGGGCGCAATAGAACCGGCGGTGGATTTTAGCGGAGGCTAGCGCCTGGGATACGCTAGGAAAAAGCACGGGGGCGGAGGTTCCGGTGGTTTCACCGGAGCCTCCGATTCCTGTAAAAACTGCTCCCCAGCTTTATCTCTTTGAGCCCTTTCCTTTAGGATAAACCTTGTACCCCTTTGAGAATGTTTCTTTGAAGTACTTTGGCATTTTCATAGATATCAAATAAAACCTGCAAATTCTCTAAATAGAGATTAGTCCGATAGTTATGTTGTCATCAATTATCAAAAGGGAAGATGATCTTTCAGGTGTTCCATGTGAACAAAAATATTGAGCAGCATCAGTGGGAGGTGCACTATGACAAGGATCTCAAGCACCGCAGGGCTGCTTAGGCTGCCAGGCAGCTTTACCGTGATGCCGGGGAGTCCATCGATTCTCCCGTTGAGGACAACATCACTACTTGGGGAAGGTGGCAGATTAGAGATTCAAAGGGAGACATCATTGAGTGGTCTGATGTGGAACCTGGAGAAGAAGCTACTAGCTCTCTTAGCCGTTCCCGTCCTCCAAGCATGGATGACCTCTCCGAGTGAGCCTTGGGACGTTAGTACAGATCTTTCTCCTTTTTGGTATCTTGATGCCAAAGGGGAAGATATATCTCTTTAGGAGAGTTTGGGTATTCATGGGTTCTCACAAGCATTGCTATTTATGTTATTTGTTCGTGCTTGTGAGATTCGGTTATTTGTGAACTTCGGTGTTTTAATATTCTTATCTGTAAACCCCGTCATGCATGGTGTAGGACATGTGAACCTCGATGTTTTAATCTTTATCGTCCATGTTTGGTTCACTATTGAGTTTGTGAGCAAGTTATCTTTCCTTTCTATCATTTTTATCTTGCTCGGTTCATTCATCATGAAGGGAGCATAACTCTAGGGGGAGCTCCGTACATGTTGTTTAGACCTTGTGTTGCAAATTGTTGTGTTGTGATCAATTACCAAAAAGGGGAGAATGAAATATAATATTCTGTTTCGATAATTGATGACAACACAATTTAAGGACTAATCATTGTTTAAGTATATGCAAGGTCCATTTGCATCACTCGCGTAGTTCCCCGTATTCCCTAAAATA
Organism: Alopecurus myosuroides; assembly: GCA_028641055.1. Taxonomy (NCBI): domain Eukaryota; kingdom Viridiplantae; phylum Streptophyta; class Magnoliopsida; order Poales; family Poaceae; genus Alopecurus; species Alopecurus myosuroides. Next base: position 298,413,328 of record CM054057.1, on the reverse strand, counting down.
TCCATATGGCCATCGCGGCGATTTTTCGAAGGAAGAGAGCTCAAAAGGCCAAGTCTCTGAAGTGTTTTCCCATGTGGCGGTAGTACTGGTGAAACCACCGGTAGTACCGCTCCCTGGCGCTTCCCAGCACATCTCTAGGCGGGAGCATTCCGTGGTGGTACCGGTGGTACCTCCGCCAAAATTCCATTCGGTTGGTACATAGCGGAGGCTACGACGGAACCCACCGGTAGTACCGGTGGGTGGAACTTCCGGTGTTCCCACCGGTACCTCTGCTTCTTTGGCACGCTCTCAGCGAGAAGATTGCCACCGGTGGCGGTACCGGTGGTGGCTCCGCCAATTTGTCGTGGAGGCCAGGGCGGAGGCTACCGGTACCTCCGGTACTGCAAAACCTTTGGAGAAGGAGAGAGCCACTTTGGCTCTAGAGAAAGGGATTCTGTAGGGCCTGCCCTTCGAACCACTGTTCAAGGACACCCCTGATATGCATACATTCACGATCCCAGGAACTCAGTCGTGAATAACATATCAAGCTGGTACACAGATACAATATCCATTACACGGTTACACAACACTTACAAGGACACATGGTCACATGACCAAGACTACACAGTTGTCATGCAGGAAAACACACAACACACACAGCGGAAGACTAAAGACACACAAAACGCGGTAGAGCCCAAGTCACGCCTTAACCTACAGGGTGCTGACCCGGAGACGATCCTAGTTCGCATAGCCACCAGCTCCGTACTCCTCTTCGTCGATCTTCTTCTGAGACTCCTTCTCCAAGTCTGGCAAGTAGATACCAGGGGCGAAACCATAATGAGTACATTTGAATGTAATCCGCAAGACATCCATCATGTAACTTACCAAAGGTGCGAAAATGCTTATATGTTGTAATAGGTAGGCTATAAATAGGGTTCACTATCAATGGTATTCATATAGGATGACACCATAGTTGCAGTCAGGTTAATCTGTATCTTTGCTGAGGAAGATACTTCAGAAGAAAATAGTATAGCTTTGTTTCTCTTGTCGATATCGCATGTACAAGAGGTTTTATAAAACTTTATTAGGAGAAGGTTTTCTCTTTGCAAAACTACTTGGAATCAATTTCCAGAGATTTGCCTAGAGAGGAAAGATTTTCTCTGCAAAACTTCTTGTAAAACAACTTCTCGCTTTTCATCCTCAGTACCTCCATGGTACAAGGTTTTTCTTCCTTTCCGAACTTCCCAAGTTCAACACTTCTTTTGAAAATCATCTTTTTGAAAACATTGACACAATGCTAGCTACATGGCCATTCAACTGTCCATATCCGAGGACGCGGCTTCTTCGAAAAAGTTGTACTCTGCAGAGGTGTACACATCCACCAGACTCAGTACACCTGCCGTGATCAAGCACGGACTGTAACAACAGTATGTGAAACATCAGATCACTGATCATAACCTTCCACTATGTCCGAGCTAGAATGTGTCTATCTCTCAGTTGAGTTTTACCGGTCATCCCCGGCACCGAGCTAATCCCCGCCAGCCAGGATGCCTCAACTGATGCGACCGGAGGTGAACTTAATCCCACACTTTTTATGTCTCAACATTGGGAGTTTTGGCGACAATCGGTTCGAGGGATCCCGTCCCTTATAGCTTTTGAGATAGAGCACACACTAACAAGAACAAACTTCCAGTTAAGCCCCGTGCCCATGTTGGGGTAGGGTGGCAGTACGGTAAAGGTTGTCCGGCGAAGACTAGGTTATGTGTCATTTTTGAAAAAAAACACCATTTTCCCAAAAATGACCACTTCCTCATTCCTCCGGAGAATAAGGATCCGCCTTTTCTCCGGGTTTTCCATAAAGCCTTTGTTTGGTAAAAACACAATTTTAAGGTGTCCGCTTAGGGACTAATATATGTGATGATAATGAATACCATATGGTGGCTTATGGGCTTGGTAACACCAAGTTTCAACTACTGGCATAGTATACACAGTAGTAGTAGTAGTAGTCACTCAAAAATAGTTGTTGGGAAACCAAGTTTTTGTAAAACTTTTCAGAAGTAAAACAGGCATGATAGATAATGATAAGTGTATTATAACAGCAAGCATCAGGATGGCTTGCCTCAAGTCTCTTAATGTCCCTGGCCTTGAAGTAGCTTGAACTTGACGCACAGCTCCACAGCTGCCTCTTCTTCTTCTTCGTTTTCTAGCGTCGTAAAAGAAATACAAGACACACACTCAGGCCTAAAAGACAGACAACCAAGCTAAACAACACATACAGCAAGCAAAAGTATAAATGGCGCCAACTCACAAACGTTATCGAGAAAACTGTCTCACATAGCTCTGAGGGCACACAACTATCGTCAGACAAGCATATGGTTCAGGAAACCATATCCCACATCTTACATACCCCATATGGAGTGGTGTACCACTCTCATAATAGGATATCTAAGAAGCTAAAAATATAGCTTGTGGGTGCAAAAGGTTAGGTTACTAAGGTAAAAACAAACAGACAGAACAATACCCATGGCAGTGGGCATTACTCACCACAAGCAACTATCACTTAGTGTGTTTGTGATTTTAGTTGGATGTCTTAGTCTCATAAGATACTCTCAAGCACAACAACAACACTAGCACAACAAATAACACAAGTATGACACTTATGCTAAGGCACACACTCAGACAATTCCCAAACAGCAGGTAAACACACCACAGGTGTATAAGCTATTTATTTAATACCTTAGTGTTTACTTGAAGTTTTGGAACCCATCAATCATGAAAAATTAACAAACAACCAGTAGCTAAATAACCAAAGAATAAAGTCATAAAAATAATCTAAAACATCATCTTCACTCAAGATAATACTCCTATTAAACAGGCATAAACATGACTGCACTAGTAGCATACTAGTATGGAAAATCTACACAAGCATGATATAAGAAAATAATTATATTCTATAACTATAGCACATGCAACTAAAGAGTTCAAGGCATCATAACAGAAGTAAAAACTTCCTAAACATGCTATAATAAACTCATACACTCATAAAATAAGAGATGACAATACTATAGCAAGAATCACCATTTTCTAGTGGTGACACTAGTTCAATACTAGGGAAACAAACAATGCTATTATGATTGCTTAAACCTAATCAAGCAAGTCATGAATATAAATGTAACTAATAACAGTACACAAATCACACTCATGTTAGGAAGCAAGAACATCAAAATAATTTCATGAAACCACTATTAAACATGCACAATATTAATTCTAGCCAATTTCTGTTTTCTTAAGCAATTACTAGCAAGCAAAACATGGTAGAACCTACACAACCAGTAGCTATGCACTTGATGAAAAGTTATATAAACCTTTTCAAAAATCCAAACACTCAATTTAAAATCATTCACAAACAATCTATCAATCACAAGGAATTTAGTTTATTTGCAAACAATTTAATTTAGCACTCAATAGTGAATCATTTCTTAACATGATACCCCTAAGGAATGTTATGCTAACAAATGGATCATATCTAACATACTAGTATCCTCTGATAAGAAACAAACTTCTCACTTGCATAAGTGAAAACCAACAATTATATTTTTCATGGTGGAAAATAGCAATCAATCATATAATTAAAACATGATAATTTCTCACATGTGCATGGTTGGGGATTTTCATCCTCAACCAAGATGCAATGGAACCAGTGGGTTATGGGCCCACTAATACCAAGGAAAAAGAGTTACTAAGCCTCTGGTTTCTCATAAAAAGGATTTGTATAACCAAATGAAATTAAACAAGCCATTATTTCTAGTGAAAAACAATACTAGTGTATAAGAATAACAAATCCTACACAGGCTTCATTATAAAAAGGCATGCAAACTAACAGAGGTATTAGCTTCAAAATAACAGTACCAAAATGGTACTGGATCCATAGCAATCATAGCACAAAATTTAATAAAGCATTCACACAAAGATCTAGGCATCACAAAAATTCCAAATAATAAAACTAGAAAGTAACCAATGATATTTCCTTTTTATTTCAGTTTTCCAAACATGCACACACACTTTCTAAGGTAGAGGTACTGTAAGGAAAAAACTTAATAACAAGCACTCAACAACTTTATACATGCTAGGGAACAATATTGAATCATCCACACAAATCATTTCAAACAAGAACACAATTAAAAACAGAAACAGAAAAGTGCTGTTTCTAGATCTGTCCACCAAAAATTATCTAGAGCTTCAAAAATTAATCTAAGCTAGGATATGATAGATCTAGTCAATACCAAACTCAACCAATTGGATTTTTTTCAAAAAGCATTTTTAAACCCCTTAAACAATTCAAGGAAAAACCTACTGGTCTTTTAGTAAACTGGATGGCATTTTCAGTCTGTACCTCACCTTGATGTGAGGTTAGGTGCATTGGATAGATATTTTCCATACCTATCCAGAACAGTTTAGTTTGTTCCATTTGGTCACATATTTTAAAAGTTATAGTTAAAACATTCTCACTGACAGTCTGAGGGAAAACATTCATTGTGCTAAAAATAATGGTCCAAAAGTAGATCTGCAAATTTTCCCTAGTTTAGATTTCATTCCTTAGGGTCCTTAAATTTTTCCAGATTTTATTTCACCGTTTTAGTATTTTTCACGAGTCCAAAGTGATGGTACATGTTTCTGTAAAAAGTTAATTGAATAAAAGAATAACTGCCACACGGGCTGGATCTGCGAGGCCGCGGCCCAACTAGGCAGACGCGCAGCCCAGCAGCTCAACGCGCGTGGCGCGGGCGCGGGAAAACAACCGTTTGAGCGTGGCCGTCGATCGCAGATCGGACGGCGCGCGTTCGTCTTCCTCCCCCGACTCACTCTCTCTCCGAACCGAACAAGGAAGAAAAGACGGCGGCCGTAGCTCACCTTGGGAGGCTCGGGGAGGCTTGCTGGCGCTCGGTGGCGGTTGCAGGGTGGTCGGGGAGTGGAGGGGAGGCGACAGCGGCGCTCGGGGCGGCCTCACGGGGTGGAACGCGAACGGCGCCCTGCGCGGTGACCGCGGCGGTGAGGTAGACGGCGGCGGTGCCTCCGGGGGTTAGCGGGCTCGGGGCCTTTTCTGGGAGGTTCAGGGGAGTGTGGATAGTGGAACTAGGGTGGTGGGAGAGGTTGGAGTGGAGGGGTGCGAGCAGGGCTTGGCAGAGACCGAGGTGTTCCCCGGCGGCCAGATCTCGAGCACCAGGGGCTCTAGGGGCAAGGGCTCCGGTTCCAAAGGGTTTGGGGAGGTAGGAGGGAGTGAGAGAGGTGCAGGGAAAGCAAGGGCACGGCCCTGGTACTTATATCTAAGGTATGAACCTCAAGGGCAAAATGGGGAGCTCGGGTGGATTCCAATCATGGCATAGAGCAAACCCTAGGTTTTTTGGACATTTCCAAAACGTGCACTGGCTTGCCCTAGTTACCTAGCGTGTGTTTGCAGGTCTGATCCTGGCCAAAGGTGCAAGTGGTGCAAGTGGCAAACAAAAATAGTCAATGGCATGGGCTCCCACTTCTGCCACATCATCTCCTCTTCTCTCTCTAATAAGTTCAGGCCTAGGACTTCTAGAAGGAACCCAATGCATTATTGGTCGAGTAGGAATGCTGGGCAGCACACTAGGTCAGGCCACACTTCCAAAAGATCAAGGGATCACAAAGAAAATCAAGGTGCAAAAGTGTATCTCCTGCTGTTTACTGCAAAAATTCAGAAAATTCAGACTAAGGACAGTTGCGGAACCTCTTTCTCTGCCGCTTTGAGAGTCGACTCCCGAGAGTGCGTTGACCCAGGCTGGATCCCTGCCGTTCTCGCCGGCGACGCCGGAGGGAGATGGCGAGGTGATAGCTCTGGTTGTAGATACAGGTTTAGGTTCCTTCGTTTTCTTTGCTTGCCTGTTGTTAGCTTGTTGCTGTTTTGGGGTGCGCCGGTGCTCGCGGGCCGCATCTGGCGTTCGATGGCTTCCCTCTTCCTCGTGGAGCTCCAGTGGATGGAGCCGGAGGCGGAGAAGGGTGGCGCCGTCGACATCTCCGCTAATAAGTCCGTCGTGTTCTCGTTTTGCTCTGCGTATGGCGGCCTGGTACTGGTCTTATCTTCTTCCATCAACCGTCATGGAGACGGTGCGGAGGAGATGAGGGGAGGTGCTGGGTTTCGTTGTATGTACAGCAGTTCTCAAGCTGCGACTTTCTGGAGTTCAACAGTGCAGGCCGAGCGACGGCGGTGGCCGTCTCGCCTCTACCTCTCATGGCCCATGGGCGACCCTCCATGGCCACGTTTCAGTGGCCCTTTAACCTCCTGGCTGGATGCCGATATGGAGGCCCTTCAACAACTCGAGGCGGAGGTTCATCAGAGATGCTATCCCAAGTGGTTCGTCCCCGGCGTTGGCATCACTGCTCTGGTTTTCGAGTTCGTCTTCAACCTCCGGTGGAGTAAGGACCCAAGGACTCGATTGCTTTTTTCGTTTTCCTTTTGGGGTCCTCGTTGTAAAAGTGTGGGTCCTGTATGCTTTCTTATTTTTCTTGTGGACCCTTATGTAATTTGTACTGCCACCGTTTGGTTATAAGCAGCTTCTGGGTCCTTCGTGGCCCAACCCTTGTTCAAAAAAAAAGACTAAGGACTTAGAAATTTTCTAAGTGTTGGAAACAGACAGAAGGTTGAGAAAGTTGGGTTTGTTTTCAGTGTTTAAATGATTCTCAAAATTTGTTTTCAAGGTATGGATTTGTTAACCATGTTATATACTTTCATAAACAACTTTTGAAAACAAATTTGAAATAAGTTAAGGCCATGAAAACATTGGAGGAAAAGGTATACTTCATGTTTTTATCTGTTTCTCAAAAATGTCATTTTCTGCCTTAATTTTATACCACAAACACATCAAGCAAAAGATAGTTTTTATTTCTCCAAAAATAAAAGTGAGCTTATAGCTTTTTGGTATACATACCAAGGATTAATTACAAGTCAAGAAATCATAAAATAACAATTTATAGCTTGGTGAAAACAATGGTAGAAAACAGGTATTTGGCTTTATTCTCAGACATTGTTTTCTATGGGAAAGTTAAAAGAAAACTTTCATAGATCATTTTGGAAACTTTTTTCTTGGATTCAACAAAGTTAAAAGTTTGTTTTAAGTTGCAAACCACAAGGATCCAAGTCTTGGAATAAAAATCTCTCAAGTAACATCATGAAAAACATCAGGGGAAAATAAAATAGGAATATCTCTCAGAAACATAAGGTATTGGTTTTATATGGAAACGAGACTTGTGTTGCAAATATGTTTAACATTACAAACACTTGTTAGTCCAAACAATAATGTTGTTAAAAAAAATTTGTTGGCCCTAATTTTTGTCTTCTTGAGCACAGTCCAAGAGTCCAAAAACTGGGGTGTGACAGATTCACCGGTAGTACCGGTGGAAACACCTGTACTACCGCTGCTGCAGGAAAAGGCCCAACGGCCAGATTTAGGAAGGGGTATTTAATGCCCTTCCCCTTCCTCCTAAATGTCGAAGCTTTACACACACTCTCTCTCTCTTAGCCATTAATGCGAGCTTCAACTCCTAGATCTCCCTCTCCAACCAGCCAAACACTCCGAAACTTTGTGGAGAGCTAGAGGAGGCCTAGATCCGTGATTCCACCAAAGGAATTGCAAATCTATCCACCACATCCTAGTAGATCTAGAATCCTACTTGAGGCCTAGAAATCCTAGTAGAACTTGTGCTTGGAGCTTCCACCTTGTTGCAAGAAGCTTCAGATTGATTGAGAGCCTCCATCCATCTTGTGGAGATGCCTCAACCTTGTGTAAAGGTTTGGTCAACGCCTTCAAGTCGACCTCATAGTGGAAACAAGAATCCCCCTCACAGAAGAAGCTCAAGGAGAATAAGGTGTGCACATCCGTGCTATTGAGGAGCGCCTAGGTGGCTCCCCACCTCTCCAACGTAGACGTACTTACCTTGGGAAGGAACTACGGGAAACATATCCTTGTATCCTTGTTTACACTTATGATTCATCTTGCTACTTTACATATTGCTTCTGTTGTGTACTTTGTATTTTATCACATAGGTTCCTCACCTAGTTGCACATCTAGACAACCTCGTGCTTTACTTGTTTAGCACAATCTAGAAAGGAACTAAGAAAAATTGGTAGTCACCTATTCACCCCCTCTTGTTGACCATATTGCACTTTCACACTGCCGTCTGAAAAATAACACGGCAAAGGACGTACCACAAGTATGCCCTGGCATACCACTGCAAACCATCGCCATCTATCTCTTCTGGACATGTTCCAAAATGTTCACAAATCCAACCAATGGAGGCACCAACGGCTCTTCCCGGAATGCCCGACTCTATCCCGAGATATGTGATCATTCCCGCACGCCACCCCGCAGTATCAATTCTAAGACCCCTGATGGGAAGTACCATGATCATTGAAACATCCTGCAGCGTCACAGTCATCTCCCCACAGGACAAGTGGAAAGTGTGCGTCTCTGGTCGCCACCTGTCTACGACCGCGGTGATGGCACATTGGTTGAACTTCAGCATCCCATGAATCAACATGTTCACAAATGGAAGCAACCCGGTCCTCCGGATGTACGGTGTATACCTCTCATCGTAGTGCATCGAAGGACGACCTAGGGGGGTCTACATCCGGACCTTCAATCTTTGCATACCTCAGGTGCAGCGTTGGTAAATATCATCGGCCACCATATAACGACCACGGTGGTCCACATCCTAAATCCCTTTGAGAAGAGACATAGCCCTACGAAAGAAAGAAAAATACGGTTAAAACAACGAAGGAAAAGATCCCAATACTAAAAAGTAGCAATGATTCAAAATCCTAACTATTTATAACAAATCAACTATCCTTTACTAAGAATGTAATGATTTAAAATTGCTAACTATTTATAACAAATCTATTTAAATAGTTATAACAAATCTATTTAACTATTTAACTATCTAATACTGACAAATCAACGAGATAATATTACACAATCATATGAACTAAAATTTACAAATACTATCCAGTTATATGAACTAAAGATCACAATTATATGAACTATCCAAACTTATTTACAATGAACTAATTTTTTTAAACTACTATTTACAAAATGAGTAGACTAGTACTACTAATAGAAACCTAACACTAAATACCTCATAATAACAACCTAAGAATAACAACATATTACTAACAAATCAAATATGACAACTAAATCTAAAACTAGAATCTAGGGTTTCTAGTAGAAATAGCAATCTAATAATAGAATCTAGAATTTAGGGTTTCCACTAGTAATAGCAACCACTAATGCACTACTAAAAACCTTATACTAATAACCTAAATCGTTAAGAAACTAGATGAATTAGAGATCGGGAATTTCTAGAAAAAATCAAATGTGATAATTTGAACCAATGAAAAGAGGGAAAAGGTGGGGGAATACCTTCACCACTCCAACGTGAACCAATTCCCCCACAGATTGGATCCGATCATGCCAATAGAGGGGGATTTGAGGGAGAGGAGGGGGTGACGGTGGGGTGTTCTCTTTTTCTGAGAAGAGGGGAAGAGAAGCAAAGGGGAAGTTAGGGATTGAGGAGCCGTGCGCCCGTGTTAAGTTCACAGGTATAACGCCCCGTCCAGGGCGTTATGCGCCAAGGGCATAACACCCCCGTCCAGGGCATTATGGTGTCTGACACGTGGAATTACTCGTCAACGGTGACACGGTCAATAACGCCTTAGGTACCCGCGTTATGTGGAGAGCATAACACCTTATAGGCAGTCGTTATGGAATAGGGTTATTTTTTTAATTTTTTGGTTCGGGGTTAGATCATGAATTTGCTACGCCAAAAGGTTATTTATGTAAAATTTCACTCAATCTGGGCAGTGCCCCCTTCTCCTCTCGAACCTCGGGACAAAATAGATCAGAACTAGAAGGGTAGGGCGCACTTTTCCACGCGTGCCACAAATTTTAACATGTGTAGTAGTTGTTGTTGCTTCTCCGGATATATGGGGCAGAGATTTGAAGGTGACAATGATGGAAGCCGAAGATGACAACAATAGTCCAAATAGGCGAGCAGAGAACTCGTATAGCCTACTGCGCTCCACGGGTATCGCCCCCTTGCTGGTGGCAGCGCACACACGCAACCTCAACACCTCTTCGAGCTCGGTGACAAACACGACCAATAAGCCCAAGATCGAATCCAAGCGGAAAAAGACTTCTCGACCGCATAATCTCCCCTTGAACCGGTAGCCGCTCGTCAACGATGGCAGAAGAAACAGATGCCACCCAATAGCACCGCTAGTGCCGACGCCATCAGCACCGCCAAAACCACTAGCGTCGTCATTTCCCTTCCTCTCTCTCGTTGAGCTTGAGCTGGAGTCGACGGAGACGATGATGGGGGAAGGAGCAGCATGGGTAGCAGTAGAGGAGGATGTGTCATGTGTGTGTGAGAGAGTTGACCTTCAGCCCCTCTCAATCCCATCTCCAATCGTCGACAAGGGAACTACATCAGCGCATGAAACACAGGTCGAAAAAACAGAGTAGACCGAGAAGGAGACGAGAACATCGTCGAACATGCGCTGCCACACGGAGACCAATAATGCTATACCTACGGGAAACGTTTACGGAAAAAGCATATGCATGCTGACATGTGTAGTTAGACTTGGAAGATTTTTTTTCAACCCACGATTTATTAAAGTAAATTAGAGATTGTAGTAAACGTGTTCGTGCGTTGCAACGGAAAATGAAACATTTGTGCTTATATGAGTATTTTGCTAATGCGTATAACCCTCAATAGGTATAACCCTCAATAGATAACATACTCGATGGCTCATTTTTTGATCACCACAAATTCTCCCAGCTTTGTTTTGCTTAACTTATACTAAATGTTTTCTTCAACACGTTTTCTCCGTTTTCGAACCTCATTTGTCAAATTACCTCAAAAAGAAAGAAAAATGTTTTAGAGTGAGAGAGTAGCCCAGCCGGCCAGGCCAAGAAGAGGCCCAAGTCCCGAACGGACAGAAACCCTAGCCTTCTCATGGTGTTTTTCCACCTACACCCCGGCCCCTTATTTATTGGCCGAAATGGGCCGAAGCCCCGCTATATTAATATAGCAACCACCCGATACAACAGTTTGATACAACACCGGCTGAGGCGACAGCCAACACACACCAAAGAAGAAAAGAAGAAAAGAAGAAAAGAAAAGGAGACAGAAGCGGATCGACGAAACGACAAGGACCCGCAACCGCTGCGCCCACCTACAAATTACCACCACGCTCCTAGCAACGGGACGTCAAGTACCAAGCAGCACCTTCAAGAAGGAAAGCCGCGCTGCTGCCCGGACCAGCACACTGGTCCTAGGGTTTCCCCCGGCACATCAGGGCGGCGGATGCAGAGTAGCCACGACGCCCTTCAGGAAGGAAGGATGCCACCCGAAAGCGGCACCGCCCCGGTGTCGGCACTCCGACAAGGATTTCTCCCGAACACACCCTCACCACCATCCCTGACGATCTGACGCCTAGGAGCCCCGCAAGGTCGAGCCTCGCAACCACCAGACCAACCGTCCACCAACATGCGCCACACGGTTACGAAGCCACCATCGCTGTCTCTCCGAGGTAGACGCCACGAAGTCCGCAGGACGGAAACAAGAAGAGGCCACCGGGGAGAGCAGTATCGAGGCCGTGCGGGAGGGAACTACCTCCACCGTCGGAGACGGTAGTCGGCCGGACGTGGCTGCAAGGCACACCGGTCCCCGTCAGGTCCGGCCAGGCGGGCCTGTAAAGCCCCCCAGAGGGAGACACCAGACCAAAACGGGGTCCAGCCGGTTCTGATCAGGACCCGTAAAGCCCGCAGCCGCGCTGCAACAGGCAGGCCGTCAACGATGCTACCCCCGAGATCCTCATCCTCGCCTCCACCTGCAAAGCACACAACAGGCCATACCAGCCCGGCCCAACCCAGATTGGCCCGTGGGCCCAGATCTTGGCCGCTGGGGCAGCCACCGCCGCTGCATGCCGTCGCCGGAACCTGCGTCGCCTCGCAGGTTCATGAGCGCCGCCACCGTCACGCCACCTCCTAGCCGGAGCTAAGCCGCCATCACCTCGAGGAGCACCGCCGCCGTGATGGCCAGCCCCGTCGGGCTCTCAAGGAGCGCGGGGAGAAGAATCCCACCGTCGCCTGCCCCTGCCGACGGCGGCGAGGAGGGGAGGAGGAGAGGCGGCGCCCCGGCCGCCGGAGATGGGGGCACCCCGGTCGCCCACGGGGGGAGGGGGCGACAGGAGCGAGCTGAGGGAGGTTGGGGGCGCGGGAGGGGAGGAGGAGGCGGGGGAGGCCCGGCAGCGCGGCGCTGAGCCGGCGGCGCGGCGGAACCCTAGGCGGGGTCGCTCGGGGTCCTGTGTCCGCCCCTTATTTATTCTCGCCATAGGGACCCTCTCACATCTCTCCTTCTTTCCTGGTCACACAATACCACAACCACGCATGAGTGCATGACGCACTCACGACCACGCACATGCAACCCACACACACGACGCCTCCGTGCTCCCCGCGCAATCTGTCTCCTCCTAGCGCTCCCGGTCACCGTCCTCCCTCAGACCTCTGTTCCTCCAGCCTAGTCGCCATGACCAGTAGGGCCCTGATCCGACCATTGCTCGAGCACCAAGCGCCGCCCGACGGCCTTCTCCGTCAGCGAGTTCCAGTCGTGCCTCATCTCCTTCTCCTGGTCGAGGTCACCAAGGGACCCGCGCGCGACACCTCCCTCTACCTGCAGCTCCTGCTCCTGTTTCCGTCGTTGGCAGAAAATTCTCCGCCTCGAGCTCCTCCTTGCTCCAACGACGATCTCTGCGTATGCATATATCGGGAACATCCTCGAGAAAATTAGAGATTATAACGGCCGCGCCGATTCCGGCAAGGAAGAGCTCGCCGCTCCCAAGATCCTACAGTGGCACCTCGACATCGTGTCGGGACATCACACGGGACATGGCCTCGCCGCAGCTAGGAAACAGGCTGCTCACTGGCCGCGCCGCCTCGCAGGACCTTGCTGCCGGCCAGAAACCAGAGGCGCAGTCCTCTTCTCCGTTTTTCCCGTAATCGTGGGCCATTAATTTTTGGTTGTTTCTTCTATTTATACGGACATGCGGCCCCATGCGCCCAAGCCAGCCGGTCGCTGACAAGCGGGACCACAGCAAGGACGCACGAGAGGCCAGAAATTCATGCTACATCAGTTAATTAATTTCGTTCACTACCGAGTACCGACTCCCAAGCCAAAGAAAAAAAAACGACTACCGACTCCCAACGTCGCCCCATTTCTGCCGCCGCCGGCGAGTGAAGCTAAGCCGGCAAGGTGAGTCCGATGCTTCTGGTCTTCTTACTCGCGCTCCTATCTTCTTCTTCCCTCGCGCTGTCCATTTAGTTCCTCGTCTCATGTCCTGCAGGTCTCCCTCGTTGTCGCGCCCACCATCTGTTCGACGGAATGTCTAACGCGCACAGAGCCGAGAAAGTGTTGGTACCAAGCGAGACGGACTGGGTCAGCGCTCTTCCGGACGGCGTGCTCGGACACATCCTTGGCTTCCTGCCGGCGGACGAGACAGTGCGGACGTGCGTGCTCTCCCGGCGCTGGCTCCACCAGTGGAAGTTCATGCGTTGCCTGCGCGTCACCTCCCACGGGGTGTGGAAGAAGGCCCTCGAGAGCGCCGATGATATTAACAAGTTCGTCACCAGCCTGATGCTCCTCCGAGACCCGCGCGCAACACTAGATGTGGTCGAGCTTGACTTTACCTATGAGCCGTCTGACAGCGATGTTGCATACCCCAACATTTGGATCCGACATGCTTTGCTGTGCCAGGCTCAGGTGCTTTCTGTCACTCTGTTTGCTGAATACAACCTCGTGTTCGACGTCCCTCCTCTGCTCTCCAGGCATTTGAAAAAACTAGAGCTCATGTTTCTAGACTTGAACGGCAACATTCTTGATTTTTCAAGCTGTCCGTCCTTGGAGGTTCTGAAGATAACAGAATGCAGCATAAGTACTGGCAAGATTTCGTCCCAGTCTGTAAAACGACTGAGCATCCAAGATTGTACTTTCTGCCATGATCGCCGGACTCATATCTCTGTCCCGAGTATCGTTGACCTGCAACTCGAGCCTTTCCATGGCAAAGCTCCATTTCTTGAAAACAACACATCATTAAAAACTGCAGTTCTCTGTGATTGCTCGGTATTTGAATGCTGTGAGCGAGGTATTTCTGAGGAATGTTGTGGTACTTGTGCAAAATGTTGTGGTAATGATGACCATCACGCTGGCTGTGTGCTTCTTGGAGGTTTGTCCAGTGCTACATATTTGGAGATGACAACAAATTCTCTCGGACAGGTAGACTTAAATATCTTCCATCTTAATTCTTATTCACGCGTGTTCTTTGTCTTCCGCTTTCTCTTTTTAGTATCTATTATCTATGTCCATTTTTACTTGTCGCATGATGGATTGCTGAATTTGCACTAAAAAAGTATTAACATTTAGTACCAGCAGATGGAATTTAATTAAAATACTTCATCGGGCACACATTAGAAGATATGGATATATTATGTTTATACTGCTGGACTCTGTGTTCTGAGTTCTGACACTAAAAATTGAGATATTCATGTGATACTGACAGCAAGCATTCAGCCACCTATTCATGATGTTGATTTGTGTATAACTTGGTCTCATATGGTTAATCTATCACTATTTCTATGCCAACATAGAGGGACTATTAAATCTGGTTTTATAATTATCTGTGTCTGTTGAGGCATGGTATTAGATGTCTATTCGAAGGTTAAATACACTTATGTACAATTGTATCATGTACTATAAAATCAGAGCCTGAGCTGTTACTAACTTACTATGCACTTTGTTCAGACTGCTTTCAGAAGGGATTTGAAATGGTGCCCCACATTTCGTAAGTTGAAGACACTGTTTCTGAGTGAGTGGTGCGTTGAAGGTGACCGCCGTGCACTAGTTTGTATGCTTGGGCATTCACCAATTCTTGAGGAGCTAACACTTCAATTGCATCTGGTATATATTTTTGTAATGCTAAATTTTTGTACATTCTCTAAATGGATCACTTCTGTAGTGTTAATTTTCACGCATAACTTATGGATGTTTGGCAAATATTTGTCTTTGCTACAGGAATCTGGGCATACTTTGGAAAGGGAGAAAAATTATGGTCTGATGGAGAAATCAGCCTCTGTATCAGAGCACCTTAAGATGGTCAGTGTGAAATGTTATAAGGTTGATCAGAGGGTCTGCAAAGTTTTGAAGTTCTTGAGTACATTTGACATAGAGATTACTATCAAAAGCAATGGAAAAATGTAAGCTAACTATTGATTCTCTTCGCACTTTGGTGTATTTTGAAATTAGTTTCATATATGTTTGAGTGAAAATATATCCTAGATTATGAAGAGAAATACAATGTTTAGTTGCAGTATAGATAACCTATATATAGTGGGTTAAAAAATCTTATCTCCCTTTTTGAGAAAGTATTATAAAATGAGGTGTGTCAATTGAGCATTTATTTTGAGCAAGTGAATTGAACATTTAGTTTTTGTTTTGTGTTGTTGCTAGTTTTACTTAGCTTTTGGTTCTTTTTTTTTTTTGTTCTGTGGCATTCTGGTGTTAGATATACTATTTTTTTTTTGCTTTGAGGGTTTGGTGTGTATGTTTGCGTTATTTTGA
Source organism: Alopecurus myosuroides (assembly GCA_028641055.1). NCBI lineage: Eukaryota > Viridiplantae > Streptophyta > Magnoliopsida > Poales > Poaceae > Alopecurus > Alopecurus myosuroides. The sequence goes on along the minus strand of CM054057.1, from coordinate 298,397,659 downwards.
CCCACTCTGTCTTAATACAGAACAACACATAGTTTTATTCGTGTTTTCGACAAAAATGTGCCTTGACTGAAGACGCACAAGTGAAAATGTACTGAAATTGTGCATTCCCTTAGCGTCGGTATATTTCTGATATCTGGTGCAACAAATTTTTGTGCGCAAGTAGACATTTTCTATGATTCTTAGCATGCAAAACTTGTTGGTTTATTGGGAAGTTTTTTCTTAGGTAGTACTCCCTCCGTTACTAAATGTAAGATGTTTTAGCCCTTTTCCATATACACACATGTCTACATGTATCTAGACAACTTTTAGTGCACATGTTCACTCATATTAGCATGTATCTAGACAACATGAGCAATAGCTACGACATCTTATATTTAGGAACGGAGGGAGTATTTGCCGAGCACTCCAGAAGAATAGAAGCCATTGTATGGACAAGTACATCATATTATTGACATAACTACACACCAGTTAGTTGTTGTTCATACAAGCTAGCCTCATATATTTGAGTAGCCAATTTAGTATTAGATTGCGGTTTACATAGGTTAGAATGATATGTACTAAACCTGGAACATGCATTACTTCCTTCGCCCCTTGCCAAAGATCATACCATTTCCCAAACACATCCTTGAACCTGGTCAAATTTTGGAGTGGCATTTTGTGAATGAAACCAACCAGCAAAAAACATCAATGATGCAAAAAGATATTCCTCTCTATGTTCCTTTGCAGTCTGTATTTAACTTACATATGGGTTCTGTTATGATTATTTCTCCATTATCTCTCTTCTTATTCCATTGTCGTTTGTTGTGTGATTACTAATGACAGTTTGGTACTTGGCCATGCTGTTGTAGTTTAGAACGCTGTACAATCTGTACTCCAGCATGTTTAATCATCTCATTGCTTATGTCGTTTCTATTCTTGTCAATGTTTCATCTCATCTCCATGCCCACTTTGTTTTGCTCCCTTTCCTCAGTAGTTGACGTCCATGTGAACCAAAGTGTCTATCCTACTGCTTGTTTTGAGACATTGAATTCTGTTGAGAAGAGCTGTTGTTATGGGACAGGTTAGCCTGATGCAGTGGAAATGGTAGTGTCAAGCTGGAAAATCACTTGTAAAATAACGACGAAGAGCTCCAAAGCACACACGGCTTATGGGTGGGTAGGTATGGAATGTGGAAAGCCAATGGAACAACTGGAAACCAATATATTGTAATGGAAAGTAAAGAACCACGGTGATCACAAAGCAAAACAAAGTCAATCTCCAAAAAATATGGAAACGCACACACAGGATAAATGGGGCTATGCAACGAGAACTTCCCCATTAACTAGTCTGGTCCTGTATATGTTTCTTTGTCAAGTAACTGAACAAGCTTATTTGTCCAGATGCCTCCTCTCTTAATATTTTACATATCTGTGCAGGATTCTGTTTGAAGATGTGGTGAGGAACTTTGGTCTGTTGATGGACGTACCACCCCGTGACCAATCAGGAGTGTAAGGCTGAAGCTTGTTGCTGTCTGTTGTTGCACGGGAATCTTACAATTGCAATGCATAGCTATTCAGCCTGGGAAAAATACTCTACTTTGAATCATGTGTTCATAAACGTAGAATTGGTGAAAAGCGATCCATTTGTTACTATACTATGTCTGGGCATGATTGATTAAAAGCACTCCACGTGGCATGATTGGAGAAGTGAAATATACTAGCAGCGGTGCTGCAGTAGGATTGCATATCTTTGATCTGGTTTCATCCAGGTAAAAGTTAATATAGATTATACCTTCCTAGTGGTACCTATGCCATTAGTTGGGCCAATGTCAGTACATGGCCTCTACTATTCTTGTGACAGTTTCCGGTTGAAGATCTGAATCAAGCATGCATATGTCCGTTTATATTGCAATACACAAACTGTGGCAACAAATTTCCATTTCTTTAATGGTTGCACGTATGCTTGATTATTAACGTTGCTGAAGCTAAATAATGTCATGTCTCATGATTTATCTGGAGACGTGGAACTTTACATTGGAGCAATTTAACGGTCGCAATAGTTAGCATATTATCTTATTTCTCCAGAGTTGTTTCAATTCATCGTACCAATTACACCTTTAACTTAGATGAAAATCCTGGATCTTTTCTCAAGTATGCAGTTACATCAAACACCAGGTCTTAACGAACTAAGTTTTTCTTACACATACGACTGCTTCAAGTCGTCGACGCGGACCAGTTCTGGCCCTGCACTCGGTCGATTTTATACAGGCGTTTTTTTTAGGATAAGATGTTTTTTCAGGAATCTGCTATAGAGGTTCCCTTAGTTCTGCCTCTTCTTCATGCCCTTGTCCTGGCCGCTTACCAAGGAGTGCTAACCAAGAAATTTTGATGTAGGCTGTTGCATTGATTTGTGTTTTTGTTTCCTGTCGTGTGCTGAAATTTGAGCGAATGATTTTGTGATATTCGTTTGCTAATAATATGTTCATGCACTGACATGTAGCTTATGTATTTGCAACTTGGACAACAACGCTCACAGAGCAATTCATACAGGCTGGAACACGCGTGGAAAATATTATCCTGATTCCTCATGAAAACACTTTATTCTTGTTAAGGTATGATCTATGTTCTACTACTTTCCATCTACTATCTTCTATCCCACAGCATGTCAGCACAAGCTTCATTCAGAGACGCGACCCAATGAAAGGTGCATGACCCGGCATTCCATCGCACGGCGCAGGGACCCACCCGATCCGTGCTCTCTCGTTATCATATATCACGATAAGATTTTGCATTGCATTACCTGTAGAACAGCAAACCGGTGGGGGAATCATTAGAAAGAAGCACAATGTCATAGTTTTGTTAGTGGAATTCTTTGACTGAACTTCACGCCTCCAATTAGGTTCACTTCACCCTTGAGACCATTCTCTGTTCCATCGAGGATGCCCAAGCACACGTTCCCGCTTTCCTGCGATAAAAAATAAGCGGATACATTAGCAAATGATTTTCCATCGATCCATTTTTGGTAGTCAGTACGGATTCGTCGATCCAAGGTTTACCGTGGCAATTATATAGTTTTCAGGAGGGATCTGTAGGGTGGCCTGGTTGTCGCCCTGGCCAAAGGTGAAATCAAGTGGCTGGAATTTATTCTTGACAGCATGGACAGATCGAATTGGCTCTCTGTCTTCCCAGCATACAGGCAGTGCACTATCATCCACTCGCTTAAGTGATGAACCCCGGAGAGTGATTCCCACCTGCAAGATCCAAGATTGATTACATGTCTGGTTTGCTAGTTTCACTGGCATGTGCGCTAGCGGTGATCTGGAGCATATACCGCATTGATAAGGCGAGGGTATGTGGTCGTATGCACGTAGGTGTATGTGCTACCACTGTCAAAGATTGTCCTCATTGCTTTGGTGCTCGCCGGGTATTTCAGTTGGTAAACATTGAGGTTCAGTGTTGCTGCACCAGGTGAGTAAGCCCTGAAAGGAAAAATAACATAACAGTATGATCTTCCATGAAATGTTTGAAACCAGATACTCATTTGATACACTTATTATTAGGTGTAATGTCCAATTACCCGGCACGCTGATCCATGGGAAGCCAGGTTACGCCAACAGTGGGCACCCTATCGCTGTTGCCCCCAAAGAAGAGGAAGCCCCCTCCATCGATGCCGATGCAATGGCCAACAACATTCTCGGTGATTATCCCTTGCTGCTTTAGCTGTGACACGAAGTCACCAGTTCCCCTTGACATCCCGAGGTCCGCCAAGTCTCGCGCCAACCGCACGCGGTCTCGTTGTGGTGCTCTCTTATTTATAGAGTATAAGGTGATTGGTTTTTCAAAAGGAGTTCGAATTTCGACCACGGCGGGAACCTCTTCGTACATTTTCGGTTCGCTCCTATAACCCCGAATGAAGCGAGCCAGCCAGCGCAATATGTAGGCGGGAGTTAAGGAGTCAGGCGTTATTGAATTGTTTTTTTTTTCTTTCCTTCCCAACCGTGATTGATTAATAATGATCCTAAATGGTGCCTGAATTTTAGTCCCCTTGATTTCCGGTTTCTTTTTTTTTTTTTGGTCCGAATCACACATTAATTTCCGTTGGAATACTTGGTTCCCTAAAACTAATACTCCATGATTCATTCCCTTAGATGACACCGAAATTGCTCTACCTCATGTACAACTGAGCAAATGCCCATAACGATCCGTGCAACTAATACGACACCCTCTAGTCTACTCCCCTCATGGCGGTGTGATCCAAAAAATTACGACAATACAATCTCAGGAGCAGCAAGCTAGACAGCCTCCTGTAAGCAAGATCAAACTTAATTCATTGTCCAATCTCAAAAATGAAACCAACTTATATTCCTAGCACGTCTTGTTGCCCTATTGTTGTTCAAGATTTTTCATGAAAGAATAAATTAATCATTCGAGACATACAGAGAGAAGATGAGTAATTATTCACTTTGGAATTATTTGGTAATTAGCAAGAGCGTAACTTTTTTTTTGCCACGACCTTCCCTAAATTTTTTTTTTGGGGGGGGGGGGGGGGGGGGGGGACATTTACAACACACAGCAAATTATTTATATATCAAAAGTAGTGCATGCAGATATAGATATGTCAAAGACAAGCTACAGCCAGCTGCAAACAAAAGTGGCACTTCAGGATGCTACAACCACAACAAAACTGTCCAGCTGCAAATCCAATCAACCAGCTGAGTTTCTTCTTAAAAAATGCACACAAGCTTGTGATCTTCGCCGGCCTGCAGTCAATGATGAAGCAATGCTCCAATATTTAGTTCGTCGCCAAATATAACCAAGACATCAATAAACAAGAACTGGAAGTTGAACATGATCAATACAACAGCTGCAAGATCTAAAAGAAAAGATGATATACAAGAACTTAAAAGTGATTCATGAAAATTACAAGAGAAGGTGCCAAAGACAGACACTGGCAATCGATGGGATTTCATGTCACTACAGTGCACACGCAATGGCTACGTTTCAACTTAACATCCAAAACAACAGGATAAGATGTGGAAATCGAGAAGGAGACATCATTTATAGCAACGGAGTGACAATTCCCTAAATGGCATTCAAAATAGTCAGCTCTAAAGCCACTTTAGAAACAGGTTATGCTCAATCGAGCAAAAAAAATCTCCAGAAATACTCTAAACCCAAGGACAGCAGAGGATCAAAGGGTTGTTCAAATATCTCAAAAAAAATGAGGCAATGGATGCAAACAAAATAAAAGAGGCTTTATACTTGCGCGACTCTCCGGAACCCAAACGCTCAAACGGATCTACGGTAGCACTAGTCAGGCAAAAACGGATCTGCCAAGAAAAAGAATAAACGGATCTACAACGTACCTACTGTTGGTATTTCTCCTCCGGAACCGGATACTATTCCATTCCATGGACTAGACTATATCGATCCTGGAAGCTCAGAAGAACAAGCCATACCTGCAGGTGGACCGGAGAGAAGATGCGCTTGCCGTCGGAGACCCACCGCTCGCTCGCTCTACGCCTACCGCCACTCCGCAAAGTCCGTCAAGTCTCGCGCCAACCGCACGCGGTATCGTTGTGGTGCTCTCTTATTTATAGGGGTAGGCGATTGGTTTTTGAAAACGAGTTCGGATTTCGACCACGGCGGGAAGCTCTTCCTACATTTTCAGTTCGCTCCTATAACCCTGAATGAAGCGACCCAGCGCAATATGTAGGCGGGAGTTAAGGAGTCAGGCGTTACTAATTTCCATGGAAAACACAATTTGGATTTTTTTTTTCTTCTTCTTTCCATTCTCACCGTTATTCAATCCCTTAGATGACACGGGAGTTGCTCTACGGCATGCACAACAAAACAAGCGCAGATACGATGTGTTACTAATTCCCATGAAAAATACAATTTGAATTTTTTTTTCTTTCCTTTCCCACCGTGATTAATTAATAATAATCCTAAATGGTGCCGGAATTTTAGTCCCCTTAATTTCCGGATCTTTTTTTAATACCGAGTCACACATTAATTAAGTTCCGTTGGAATACTCGGTTCCCTAAAACTAATACTCCGTGATTCAATCCCTTAGATGACACCAAAATTGCTCTACCGCATGTACAACTAAGCAAACTAATACTCCGTGATTCATTCCCTTAGATGACACCAAAATTGCTCTACCGCATGTACAACAAAACAAGCGCCGATACCATGTGTTACTAATTCCCATGGAAAATACAATTTGAATTGTTTTTTTTCCTTTCCTTCCCCACCGTGATTAATTAATAATAATCCTAAATGGTGCCGGAATTTTAGTCCCCTTAATTTACGGATCTTTTTCTCACACCGAATCGCACATTAATGTTCCGCTGGAATACTCGATTCCCTAAAACTAATACTCTGTGATTCATTCCCTTAGATGACACCGAAATTGCTCTATCCGCATGTACAACTGAGCAAACGTCAATAACGACCCGTGCAACTAATACGACGCCCTCTAGTATACTCCCCTCATCACGGTGTGATCCAAAAAAATCACGACAATACGATCTCAGGAGCAGCAAGCTAGACAGCCTCCTGTAAGCAAGATCAAACTTAATTCATTGTCCAATCTAAGTCGGAGCGCCGGTTCCGACGTTTTTGTCTTGTGTTGAGTTTGACTCCATCGTGTTTAGTGTCGGCTTTGGTTGCTAGGGCTACATGGTCGTCGAGTAGTTTAGGGGTGCGGCCTTGGGGGCGGCGTGGATGTCGGAGCGGTGGCTCCGGGATTTCATCTTGTGTGAGGCTGCCTCCACCGTGGTAGTGTCGGCCATGCATGGTTGCTAGGGCGACGTGGTCGACAACTCGAGTTGTACTTTTTTTCCTTTTTTCTTTTAGGCCTCATCTTTCTTGTTTGCTCCTTCTATATTAATATAGAAGACAAAGCTTTTGCCTCGTTTCAAAAGAAAAAAAAATGAAACCAACTTATATTCCTAGCTGGATGTAGCACGTCTTGTTTTATTTTGCCCTAATGTTGTTCAAGATTTTTCATGAATAAAGAAAATAAACAATCGAGACATACAGAGAGAAGCTGAGTAATTATTCACTTTGGAATTATTGGTAATTAGCAAGTGTGTAACTTTTTTTTTTTGCCACGACCTTCCCCTTTTTTTTGACACTTACAACACACATCAAATTATACACATAACAAAAGTAGTGCATACAGATATAGATATGTCAAGACAAGCTACAGCCACACCAAAATTATCCAGCTGCAAATAAAAGTAGTGCATACAAAAGTAGCACTTCAGGATGCTACAACCACAACAAAATTATCCAGCTGCAAACAAAAATAGTGCATATAAAAGTAGCACCTCAGTTTGCTACAACCACAACAAAAACTGTCCAGCTGCAAATCCAATCAACTAGCTGAGTTTCTTCTTAAAAAATGCACACAAGGTTGTGATCTTGGCCGACCTGCAGTCAATGATGAAGCAATGCTCCAATATTTAGTTCGTCGCCAAATATAACCAAGACATCAGTAAACTAGTCTCGAGGAAACAATATGAACAGTTTCGGCACTAGGTATTACAAACCATTCAGATAAACATTGCATCAAGATTGACAATAAGACGAAATAGTGCAAAATCACCACTTAAAGATGTTCTAGGAACCTGTATAGATGCACAGGTGAAGATATAATAAAATGGAGCTCCCAGGTCCAGGACTCCAATGACATCCAGCAGCAACAAAACAATGACCAAGCTGGAAACAAGCATTGCAGTCTACATACATGCTCCAGGCCAGACAACCACCACATGCCGCGGCACTTGACGTGTAGCTCACTGGAAAGTACCTAACAGACTGCAACATCAGTTCAAGAAGAAACATAGGTACAAAAAGGAAGCATGTCCGCCAGTGGCCAGCTCGAGCTCCACTTTTTTGTCGCGGCTTGATCCAGCGCTACCATTGGTGGAAGAAGCTCGGCTCCGTCCGTTCATCACACCTGCACACAACAGACCAACAAAGGTTCATCATCACGAACGGCCCAGGAATCGTTTGCTCGAGACAGAAACAAGTCATGACCATATACTGTGACATGCATATATAACTTGATCAACAATTTTCTCCATAAGTCATGATCTAATAAAGTAAGAATCAAGACATCACTGCACATTAAAGAATCTGCATACCTCATTGTTTTTGTCAAGCTATTTCTACAGTAGTAGCTTTGCAGAATTATTTATGCCTACGTAGTATGAAAAATGAGTCTACCAAACAATACATCCCTACTTTGGCTTCATTTAATTGTTGGAATACATGATAGTTCTAGCCAGGAGTGAGAAGAAAATTAATAATATTTTCATCATGGCAACGTGATAATACGAGAGTGCATGTAGCTTATAGATTGAGTCCAAACAACAACAAACTCACTTGCGAGTATATTACTAACTCAAGATTCCTAGAATATAACACATGAGAATTTCAAAGACTGCTTATATTGATACATCTGATTTCCAAGGCTATCACAACACACACATGGTCGAGGCAAAATGGCCACAACCTAGAGCACGATGCAAAACACTAATTGGACAGCAGGGCACCAATGGATTCGAACGCGGCCAAAGAGAAAATTTTAACCGTTCGGTGCCAATGTAAACGATCTCTTGAAAGGCAACATGAAGGTTCGCCTTGGGGAGCGATAAGCAAGACCTCCTGCACACCGTGGACACGCCCCACCAGCAAGACCTCCTGCAGGTGGGATCAGGACATGGTCAACTACTCCAAACATATGTCCAATCCAGTAGGTGCTTTGCAACAAAAAAAAAAGATATGCATCTCACAACCAGAAAATAACATCCAGTTCATAAACAGGAACAGGAGACACTCATACATGGAAAACAGTAATCAAGCAGGAGTTCATCTCAAGGATACATATATCACATATCAAAAAAATATAAACAGTTCCGCACTTGATGCTTTACGAACCATTCCGTAAGACAATGCACATCATAACCTTTTGGTGTAGCAATGGTGAAACAATGGAAAACTAATCAGTTGAAGATGCTCCAGAAACATGTGGAGATGTCTAGGTGACGATAAAATAAAATGGACAGTGTACATAACTACATGCTCCAGGTTACACAAGATCAGCAATCGACCTAACGAAACGCAAGACCAGTTTAGAAGAAATACACACACAAAAAAGCATGTCGATCCAGCGGCACATTCACGCCCTTATCCGACTACTACTGGATGAACAAGCTCAGGTCTGCCGCTTGGCTTCATGCATGAATACAGAGGATGCCGAGCACACTAGCACAAAAAAAAAGGCTAACCAGACCAGACCAGCCCAAGGGCGAGTTCGTTGACAGAAATGGCAGCGGGTCGGGAGAATAAGATGATGGGGGGGGGGGGGGGGGGGGGGAGAGAGAGCTCACCAGCAGCAAGAGCTCGGAGGCGTCGCCACCGGCAGCATCTCGGGCAGGTGGTCACTGGAAGATGGCCTGCAGCCCAGGCATCAATTTTTTATAATAAAGTAAGTATCATAGATACAATCATTGTAATACAAAAAAAGGTGCTGACGTGCATAAGTAATTATCATAGATATCATAATTAAGAAGATGGAATTTTTTTGCTGCAAATAAGAGTTTGCGATGCAATTCGGCGAGGGGTAATTCTTCTAAATCCCTAAATCCTATACGGGAGATTAAGCAACATAAACTCTCAAAAGCTAATTGTGCTTAGCTGAAAATTTTATGGCATATAGAAAAAGCTTACCCGCTGGCATCTATCAAGGGTAACCAGAAGCCGATTACCAATGGATGCTGGTTCGTGCGATGGGCGCTCCATATGAGTGGAACCCTGCGCTCCAAATTACGCCGAGAGAAAATCATTGGCAATCGTAGACTTATAGGATTTTGGGTACCCTCTCATGCCTCCAGTGCCACCCGTCGTGCCACCCATGTCACAGAATCCAAACAAAAAAATCGACAAATATATATCATCCCCGCTCCTCGGGTTAAAGTGTCATGAGGTTGACTTGCACCACATGGGTACAAGGAAGATGCCAGGAACCCCAACCTGGTCGAATATTGCGTGTTTCTTGGAATTGATAAGGACCTGAAAATTCATGAGCAAGTACATAGTATCAATGCATATTTCTATTAAATTATCGGAAAAAGAAGTTGTAACAAATACTGGAAGTTGAACATGATCAATACAACATCTGCTTAAAAGAAAAGATGATATACAAGAACTTAAAAGTGATTCATGAAAATAACAAGAGAAGGTGCCAAAGACAGACACTGGCAATTGATGGGCTTTCATGTCACTACAGTGCACACGCAATGGCTACGTTTCAACTTAACATCCAAAACAACAGGACAAGATGTGGAAATCGAGGAGACATCATTTACAGCAACGGAGTGACAATTCCCTAAATGGCATTCAAAATAGTCAGCTCTAAAGCCACTTTAGAAACAGGTTATGCTACTCAATCGAGCAAAAACAATCCCCAGAAATACTCTAAACCCAAGGATAGCAGAGGATCAAAGGGTTGTTCAAATATCTCAAAAAAAATGAGGCAATGGATACAAACAAAATAAAAGAGGCTTTATACTTGTATTATGCTAAACTGCTAGTACATCACCAAGATTGTGTTCAGGACTTCACTGTTTCAATCCTATGCCATACCACAATGTTGGCTAAAAAAGTAGGCTGCAACTCTTAATGCATTAAACAAAATTTCTAGCACCCAAAACCAAACATGGTAGGTTTAATTTACCTCAACCTGCTACTCCTCAATGCCGAAAAGGTACCATAAGGGTTCAACAGAACCATTTTATGAAAGATCGCTCTTCAACATGATATAATTACTTTCATTACTCGGATGTTCGGAAACGAAAGGCTCATTGATAGTCCCAAGAAGACTATGCGAAAGCAAGCATTGAAAAATTAAAGAACACTAAGCCTAGTTTCCAGCTTTCCATGAATTTACTATTCGACCATGTTTAAAGCAAGGTGTAACTTGTGCAGCCCACCAAGAATTAAAGAATCATTAAAACATTGAAAAACTAGAAGTTACCTAGAAAGAGGAAGCTAACTGGATTCATGTAAGTAAAGAATAAACAATAGTACAAGCAGATTCTAAATTGCACATTTATAGCTCAAGTTAAACTTAAAATGGATTCCGCAACTATGCGTTAACCAGAAACACAACTATGAACCCATCCGTTGACAAACAGGAGGATCAAAGTAAAATTTCTATTGCAAAATAAATGGCTCATCTTGATGCTTTCCGTAGAAAAAATGTTGTAATCAGGAACCTAATCCGAACAAGCATTCCTTGTTATTTTCAAGAATGCCAGCACTAGTCAAACGGTAAGAGCATTCCAATGAAGCATATGCATACAAATCATATTGAGGTGGCAAAGCAAAGAAATCCTCCATTGAGGTGGTTGCTATAGTAGTAAGTAAACATGTGAAATCAACAAAAATAAACCCAGGTTGGATTAGTACGCAAGTCAATACTTCAAACAGAGCTCTAGTCCATTAGGTGCTTTGTAAAAATAAATGCATCCCATTATCATCGGTACAACCAAATAATAAGAAATGAAGACAAAGAAAGAAGAACAACAGCATCACCGGTTCTTACTGATCGGTATGAGTGTTTCCTGATCGCTATGATTGTTTACTGCACACATATGAGCAGCAAGTGCACATATATAAACACATTGGTGCCTATGAGAACAAAAAAACGCCCTGGTCCTGAGTAGCACTCATGGTGCATAGAACAGAAAGGTCTATTTACCTTCTGTGTTGGTGGTGGTCCACTCGTGTGGGGACGATATTGGTGGGAAGAGGATGCCAGGGCGGCGGACCTACAACATGGTGCGGCTGCGGACATGCTCTCCTCGGCACGTGGAGTTGCTGGTGGCACCCTTCCCAGGGAGCCAGCGGCTTGGTTGTGACACCGCCAAAACCCCACATGTGTACGTTTTGTGTGCTGAGTACCTGTTCTTGCATATGGTTTTACTAGAAAACGGCACAACCCCAAGCTGAAGCATGGAACATAAAAAAGACAACAGTGGCGAGAGTCTAGCAAGCCTTAAAAAATATCTAGAACCCAAAGAATTTATCACAAGTCACTGAATAGCAGGTCTAAATGTCACTTAATTTGGTTAATTGGTGACACCTAAACTGTTCAAAACTTAGCAATGGTACTATGCTACTGCACTTTGAAATCATTAGCACCAACCTAATAATCTACTCTTGTTAAATTCAAACAGGATAGCATGCCAAGTCATTTTCTCAACTCATAAGCAACCAAATTTACTTACTTATTTAACAAGTTTTACAATATATCACATGACATGCATTTTAGTTTTGATAATCAGTAGCACCAAATGATTGAGAAATAGAGACAGTCAGGACCCTTATAGCTTAGTGCACTGTTATCTAAAATTCTAAATGGACAAGGACAATAGAGTAATAGACGAAGCATAGTAAAATAGGAGGATCATCCTCTAGCTAGTAGACAATAAAGGGGTGATGAATAGAAATCATTATTGTAGCTACCAGATGAAACTAAGACCGCTCCCTTAATTATTAAATCTACTTTCAATATGTAATCTTAGTCTTATTTCAAATCAAAGATATACCCAGTTAGTAAAGAATTCATCTTTAACACATACAGCATGGATTGTGGTTGTTGTTTGGACAGTAAAATAAACAGCATGAAAAAAAAGGAGGGTATAAGATGTTGATTTTCCGTAAAGATACCTCCTTGTTGTGCATGAAACTTGGCCCTAGTCGCCGTCGCTCCTTCGCCTGCGCTCGCCAGAGCATGGAACCATCGAGCCGCCCCATGTCGCAGAAGCGCCACCATGGATCGCTGTTTCATGCAAATAATTATGCATTATTAGGAAACGAATTAACGCCGATGCCGGCCGCCCACCACCACTGTCCCCTACGGCGCATCCGACTCCCAGGACCCAACACATCTCAGATGCACACTAGCTAGTGGAAGCAAGGATCAAGGAAGGTGAATTGTGAAGTCTGAACATCTCGTGGATGTTCAGTGCTGCAATAATTGAATATTACTCCCTCCGTCCCCGAAATATAAGCCTTTTTAGCTAACTAGTTTAGCTTGCTAAAAAGGCTTACATTTTGGAACAGAGGTAATACTTAAGTCTAGAACAACTTGGAACAGGTAATAAGGTTTATATATGCAACACTACTTAAATCAGCAGCTGTACTGCTACTTTAAATGGTGAAACAAAAAGACCCCCAGGTTGCATGAACTACTCCAAACAAAACACTTGTGGCTGCTGTGCTACTCCATCATGATATGATACATCAGGTGCTTTGCCAAAAAAAAAACCCGCTTGAAACAAATTAAAAGAACACTTGGCGTGAAGGATCTATACCTCTCAATGGCAGAAGTTGGTAAGTTGCCCTTCCCAGGTAGCCACTGGCTTGGTTGCGACACCGCCAAGACACCACGTGCAGAAACTTCATGTGGGGCCTGCTGAGTACCTGTTTGTGTTGCTGCATATGGTTTACTAGAAAATGTCACTCCTCCAAGCTGAAGCATGGAACATAGAAAGACAATAGTGGTGACAGTCTAGCAACCCTTAAAAAGATTCAAGAATCCAGATAATTATCACAAGTCATTGGATAGCATGTCTGAATGTCACTTGTGGCACTGAATTAACGTGCTTACCAACGGTGCAGGACGTCGGTGTTGGTGAGGGTCAAAGAGCCACGCCTTATTGGTCGACTCTGCGTGGGCGAGCCGGTCGCCGTGCTGCATAATCCCCACCTGTTGCCGCCGGCAAGGAAACCAAAGATCGAATCTTTCTCCTCCTTCCGTGCTACACATAAGTACATCAGCAGGAGGATCATTCGAGGCTAAATTTGTAGCGTGTCATCTTGAGCCCATTTCATGGCCATTATGCCATCCATGCCTGCCTTGCTGAAAGCAACTCGCCGCACTTCTAGATCCATGTTTTCAGCCACAGAACTGCTCTGGCTTAGCTCAACAACCTGACAAAGCCGAAACAAGGACCAACTTGCCGACATCCAGTAAGCAATGACATAAAAAAAACTGCCAAGAGAAGGCGTTCCAGTTCATTAGCTGTAGCAGCCCACAGGGTGCAAATACAGTATCCCAGTAAACAAAGATCGACACATGAATAGTTTCACACAAAAGCTTCCAAACGGAAAAAATAACCTAGGACATGAGATGCAAATATTATTCCGTCTCTACCTATTGCAGACCATGTGCTAGGGTGTTTAGCATGGCAACATGAGGCATCATCGATAACAGATCCTATATGAAATTTATTATTCAAATGAAAAAAACATTTTTTTTTGCACGGGGTGTGCTATTCGAAAGATAAATATGCCACCACCATTTCTTCCTCATCGCAAAGGCAGTCTAGGAGAGTCAAATATATAATCATTGAAACAAGATATATATACTCCAAAGTGGCATCAAACTTCATTCTGAATAGACTAAAAAATATAACTCGCATAGCATATGATGTGTTCTTTACCAGAGTGGCTAGATGAAATAGAAAATGGGTGACTTGACCTCCAAGCATGAATTAAGAAATGTCCATTAGGTCCAATACAAAATCAGGTCCATAATCTGATCTTAGTGGTAGCTCTACTACTATTTTAACATGACTCAATGAAACAATAAAAATAATGCAGATCACCAACATATGTTATGGGTGTATGGCTGTATCTTGTGAATAGAAAAACAAATTCGCATGTGTAATTTTGTAGACAGGGTAAAAATGAGCACACTCTATATTACAAACATGAGTAAGATTTTGACATACAACACTACAACAATTCCTATAAATGCTATTATCAGAATCAAACCACGACAAATAAAGGGGGTAATACCCCTAAACAAAATTTGATAAATATTACGCGGATCAAACCATAATGTCCAGTAACAACAAGATTTTTTTTTAATGTCCAGTAACAACAAGATGAGACATTTAACAAAGAAAATCATCAATTTCATTGACAAATTGCCTTGGATCTCGAATCACCAAACCAGAGATCAACTTCTTGATTGATCACTCTAATTATGTTGGCACTTACAAAGAATCACATTGCCCAAAAAAATAACCAAAATCATTCATGAAGTGGATGTAGGAGTTTTGCACATGGAACAAAACACAAAAGGTTAACTAAAGACAGAACAATTATGGAAGAGTTTCCTTTTTCTCACTTTATGTATCCAGCTACAGTTGCATCTACTACATTGCTACATAAACATAACCTTGCATTAGCCAGACCAAACAACGTACAACCATTATTAAGACCTCTCAGGTCGCTAGAAGCAAACTCATGGGCAGGTTTATTACTAACAAAAAATTCCCTTGATCTCCCTGTTTCTCACAAAACATAACTTGGTTTACTCGTGTTGTAGTACCGCTAACATTGACTGCATGATGTTCTTAATGCAATCTGATGCAGTGCAAACCTTGTGCACCAGGATCGGACTAGACGAGCTCCTCAGTCCGTCGTGGGCATCCAGATGGCTCCTCCCATGCAGGTGAGGAAGCAGCGGGACCTGGGGGGGCGGCCATAATTTCGTCGTCCTCCTCCTCCTTATCTGCAGGGACTCGGGAAAATAAGATCTTGGTCTGGAGGCGGAGAGGAGACGAGATCAGGAGCTAACAGTGTTTGGTGAGCTTGACGCGGACGCCGTGTAGGGAGTAGGCCATCCGTAACCGGCGCTCCTGCTGGTGCTTGGGCGGGCAGCGGAGGGACTGGGGTCGAGATCCATCTGCTGGGGTAGGAGAGAGAGGATAAGCAGCGAGGCTGGGGTTTCCGGTGGCGGCGTGAATGGGGACAAAGTGGATCGAGCACATACCAGGTCGACGGCGGCGTTCTCCGCTTGCAGGTCAGCAGAAATTGCAACGGCCGGCGTCCCCTTCCTTGGTCCGTGGCTCGATTGGAGAAGAGTACGGCGGCGGCGGTGGTGGATCCGGCGAGCGGCAGAGAAAGGGGATCGGAGAGGTGAGAGGTGAGGGGCAGAGAAAGAGGATCGGGGAGGCGAGGTAAGCGGCTGGGAAGGAAGGAGATGGAGCGACGAGAGATACGCGCAGCAGACTGCGTGCCTGCGTTTTGCTTTTTGCCGGGAAGATGCGTGCCTGGATGCCTTGGGCGGTTTAGATGAATTTGTTTGTGGAGCAATCCGCATGAGGTTTCTTTCTCTCATCTCATTGGCTAGCACGCGTTGAATAGAGCTCTCGATTCATTCATTACCGGGCGATATTTACTGCTCCTAACATCAACGTACTAGGTAGATGACATCCATGACTTATACTCTTACCTATACACTGCGTAGATGCCATCCATGAAACATACACGGTGTCTAGCTACCACCAAATCAGACCTGGCCAACGGGCCAGCCCGGCACGGCACGGTCACGCGAAGCCTTAGACAGGTCAGGCATGACACGACACTGTGCGGCACGTAAGCCAAGCGTGACGGGCCGTGCTGGCACGCGGGCCACGGCTCAGGGCACAAGCCCGTCACCAGAGCTAAACGAGCCGGCCCGTGGCACGTGAGGCCCGCGCGCTTCCCACCTCTGCCGTCTGGTACGCGGTCCGCGACCGTCATCGTCGGAGACAAGGAATCGCGGGGGCGTCGTCGAGAGGGATCCACACGGGGAGCCGGCGTCGTCGAGAGGGATCCACACGGGGAGCCAGCACGGAGCCCGTCGTCTTCGTCGTCGGAGACGAGGTGGCGCGAGGGATCTAGGGGACGAGAGGGGTCCGGGATGGAGGAGAGAGCCGGGAGGGCGGCGGCGGCGAGCGAGAGGCGGGGGTGGCGTCGAGCAAGGTACGGGCTGTTAGGGTTTCGAGTCGAGGTGAGGTCGTGAGGGCGTGCGGTGTCGATTGTCGAGCGAGACGCGGGTATGTCGTGTGCGTAGCAGGCCTTAGCGGGCCTTCACGTGTCGTGCCTGGCAGGAAGGCCGGCACAAGCACGGCACCAGGTGTGTCACGTGTTGGGAACGGCCCGTCTAATCCGTGTCGGGCCAGGCCCGTCACGGGCCGTGCTCACATGCCGGCTCGCCAGGCACGGCCCAGGTGGCCAGGTTTGCACCAAATGCACGTATATATATATCCACACCGGTGCACCACTAAGCGGGGAAATTAACCGCTACATGCTGGTAAACATCAACATCGACGACAGCGTCCGAACGCACCTTGCCAACCCGGTCACCGGACATCGCACCATCCCCTTCATTTCGACGACCGGCCACGCCGGCGCTGGTCTCATGCTCGGCGGGAGATACTTCATTGGTGGCCCACGGGACTACTACAACTTTGGGCCGCTCACGCAGGGGGTTGACAAATATCGGCCAAGGCGACGCGTCTCTTGCGATGTCACAAGGTTATCCTCTAAAATCCCCCGCTATCTTCGTCGGGGCTGGGGGGGAGGGAGGCAAGGTCCGGGCAGCGTTGTGAAGGGAGTCCCCAAGGCCGTCCTCACTTGCTCACGGAACATAGAAGCGAAGCAGAAATTGATGAGGACATGCATTGCATGAGGAGTTATCAGGCATTTATTTCAAGGCTATCGGAGATTATGCAATTTTCCAGAAAGGCCAACCAAGGCAATGTCTTCGTGTGCGATGTTGCCTTGGCGGGCCAGATGAGGGGCCGATCCTCCGGGTGCTGGGTGAGGCCCTCCAACTGGATGGCATAACGCCACTGCTTAGAGGCCATTGTTCATCCTTGACCACTAGGTTACACAACATCGTCGATGAAGGTGATCCCATGCACTTAGTCACACAACTCGCCCATACCTCTGAAGCAACTTGGGGTGTCCCATAGGTAGCGGACGCGTAGGAATAAAATGACCTTTTTCTTCTCCCGACCATCTTGGACTCTTGGTGGTGCGTAGTCTGATCAGTGGCGTATGGGAATTTTTGTGTAAGCACGCGTATATAGGTGTGTGCACTAGCAGGAAAATTCATTTGGTCATCGGCTCGAGAATTCCTTACGTGTAGCAATTAGATGGTTGAAAACCTTACGGAATCAATGGGTGGAAATGCTCCCCCAAATCGAGAGGACGGACACGAACGAACAGCTATATATATATATAGCTAGCTAGCTTGCTCATGTACTCCATAATAGAGCAAATGAAACACCCAACTCGAGCAGCATCTCAGCGCATTGGTCCTAATAGCCCTATACATGAATGTTTAAATATATTTAAGACTCATAAACATTATTTATCTATCTATGTAAGCATATATACGTTTAAACATCTGACGTCCCCTTCCCTGCCACCAACCGCTCCACGTCGCCACCCTTAATCGATGGTTCATTTCGTAAGATTTTTTTTAACACTATATATGTTTAAATGTGGCTTAAAAATGCTAGTTTTTAATAGTCATAAATTCTATAAATTTTTTATGAATTTATTTGAAGCCTTGGAGATGAAAAGGGACATGCCATAATTAATCTTTCTTTTAGTCTAGTTGAGAAATATTTGAATTTTATTTCTCTTCATCGTTTCAATCTTTATTAATGTGATATGTATATTATATGTGTTATTTACAAATTTGCCTCTTAATTGTAGGGACTACACTCGTTATTTTGTGTTTAAAGTGAAATGGCTGAATTTTTAGGACCAATGATCTTAATTAATCGCCTCATGGCTACTAATCGACCATTTGCTTCCTAACGTGTGTGAAATCCCTTCACTGTGTCGTCCACCCTCTCCTAGCTACCCCTAATATTCCGCTTGCTCAACTGCATGTCTTTCAGTATTGCAAGGTTGTGCAATTTCTCTAGTATCCCTTAATTACTTCTTGTGTGTCCATGTGTCGGGGTCGCTTTACGACATCACACACTCTAGCTTGCTAATTCGTCAACTATGTTCTCGACATATATTTACCATCCACTCCCCTTTGCAGCCCCTAATCAATATTTTTTTCTCTCTGACGTGTCTAGCATATATTATTTTTTGCAACTCATCCACTCCATATCGCTGTGGTTAACACTTCGCTTATATATGCTACGTTTCCAATGTTGATGCGATTGTTTAACAATAATATAGACGCGCCCTGCAAGAAAAAAAAAACAATAATTTAGACGTTGGGTAGCAAGGATGAGGTCTAGGGTGGAGCCGAATCATGATGTGATTATTATGTCTTGCTCCACAGGGTTTATGAAGAGTTATAGACACATGCGTGCAATCATTTAGAAATTAACATGTGCTACCTCCATGTTAATTTTATACATTTTAGTTATTTTGCATAGCTAGGACTTAATTTCATACGTCGTCATCGTATTTTACAGATTTATTTGACCATTAACCAGAAGATTAAAAATTTATATCGACCGTGACACCTAAGAATTGTAGATATTTAAATACCTTGCCATTAGAAACCCGAGTTTTTTGGGACGGGATTCTAATATAGATGTATAAGGTTGGTTGTAAAGAGGAAAATGGAATACACATTGTTAGGGTCATTATTTAATGCTCGCATATGGTTATTACCTATCATTTCATGTGCATGTGACATTTTTGTGTGTTATTAGAGTTATTATTTTATGCTAACAAATGTTTACCAATCATTTTATATGCATGAAACGTGTTTGCGAGTTATTATGGTCACTAATTTAAACTATGAACTATCCATGAATTTACTCCTAACATCAAGTTAATATTTAACCCAAAAAATTGGTAATTTGAATGATAAAGGTATCACAACAAGAGTTATTAACAAACGAAACATGAAATGATATGTAACTATTAACTCATAGCATAAAATAAAGATTTAAATTAAAGTACCATGTCAAAAAGAATGTTTTAATCAATCGTACCATAACTAATCCTATATGCACCAACCGTGTGACACTATTTTGTAATAATCTAACCGAAAGCAGAAAAGATGAACGATGATTGTTGTGGTTGATGAATAAGTCTAGAGACTAGAACATTGAACACAATAAACATTTATACTATGTAAGCATAAAACTAGCGACCTAATAATCATAATGCACATAAAATAGTAGGCGTTAACGGTGGGCACCGCACGTGTACCAATAAAAACATCAGGATTATCAAAAAAAATGATTAAAATAATAGATATGTCCCATTTACCACTTCTCCATTAAAGTCTCTCCCACCTCATATTCTTTCTGATACTTTAGTCCCGTCATCATTCACTTAAGGGTCGCTGACCTCCAAACCAACCATTCTCCATAGAGTCGTGGTTCCACGCTATTGTGTAGCTCCACCATTGGTGCTGCCCAACTAAACTCTAGGCCTAACCATATGTTTCTCTTGCATATGAAATATTTCATATCATGAAACAAAATACCACATATATGTTCTATAACACACGTCCTCATCTCCTACAACGGCCAATTTCGGCCAAAATTTATCGTCCAAGGCCAAAATTCAAATCTAGGTTGAAATTTGAAAATATAAATAGTATAGTTATACCAAAAGCACATAAACTCGCGAGCCAACTATGACATGTCATCGCTAGGTGGATCCCACCTAAAAATTTGCTCCCTCCTTGCGTCAAAATCGTTCCAAGTACAGTGCAGCATGTGCGGCCCGCATAGGGGCCCAAAATTTTCGTATAAGCCTCTATATAGGTATTTAGCCAGGCAGCCACCAAATATAGACAGACCAAAATAATGATGGTATAGTATAGCCTCTCTAGTTCCAAGAAATGAACTAACATTTCTAAAATAATGACGTCATCACAAAAATAGTTCATTTGAACTAAATAGGATAGAGTGTATCCTAATAGTGTCCCAATGCCATCATTACATGCCAAGGCCTCATACGCTGAAGCCAGTTGCGCCTCCGCTAGAAATATGGTAATGGACCGGCGGCCTACCTAGGCTCTAGTTGAGCAACAGCAAGCGGCCAACGAAGCAAATGTGTGATCCCACCGATCTTTCCCTAACGTCCACCAACACATAACGAGAAGAAAACGAAAGGGACACGATCAAGACTTGTAGGAAATTCGCAAGACTGGAAATGAGGTCGTCTCCTGCTTTCAACTCTCCGACATCTCATTGTCGTTCAACGTTCACCTGTGTATCTTCTGGCCGATCGGCAAAACCGATTTCGTCGATCTTCTGTTTGTCAATATGTGTATTTTTTTTAAATTCCAATCTCAATTAATTTCTGTAAGAACTAGAAGGATACCCCGCGCGTTGCTGCGGGGGCCTCTTTAGAAATTACAGTATAATGTTAATGAAATTTTATATGAGATAAGATACATTATGTTTTCTAAATGAATATACAAAATTCAATTGAGCATAGTATATATTTTTTAAATTATTAATATGAATAATTGGATGGTTAATAAATAGATAATGTGTAGCTTGCATGTAGTAATTAATAAATATTAATGGAGATGGCATGGACAATTGATTGGCTTGGAGAGTGGATGATGTGGATAGCTTGCATGTTGAGATAGAAAAATCATTAATGCATGGTAGTGGGGTTTTGCTTTATAAGAAGTATAGATTGGTCCTCACCCCCTCCGAAATCATCATGGGAAATCATCAATATGGTGCCCAAAGGCGCAAGAGAAAATTGAAGGATCAAGATTTTATTCAGTCTCAATATTTATCGTTTATCGAAAACTTATGGGTCGATCCAAGATAAAGTGTAAATCCGCCAGTTTATCGGCATATCGGTTGACTTATCTTATCGGGCAAACACCAAGAAGCGATAAATCGGCCGATTTATCGAAATATCGGAAGATATCTTAAACAGTACTACGGGTTGAACAGGGGTACGATTCTTAATATATATCAATTATTAGTAAGATATTATGTCATACACCACATAATTGTTCATTAGTTCAATTTTCAATGAGATAGGGCCTGTTTTGGAATTTCGCGCGGCCCCGAATTTGAAGGGACCGACCTTGCCTTTCATGAAACAAGGTGCATGTATTTTTCAAGTTTTTCCCATAAAACAAGGCTAGTGGTTAGATTTGCACCCGATCTACCGGCAATCCCCCTAGTTCTCCACGGATCTAGCTTCGAGATTTGCGTAGTTCGGTGCTGCTCCGGGCAGGAGCACCCTGGAGGTGGAGCGCGGAGAGGTTCCGAACACGCCCTTAGTCGTCTCATTTGATTCCCCCGCTTCCAATTGACTTACAGCAAAGCAGTCTTCCAAATGACTTCCGAAAAAAAAAGACGTTATAAAAAATGTTACAATTCCGTTACAGATCGATTCGGCTTGCGTCCACCCATGTTGAAGCAGAAGAAAGAGGTCATTTGTCCCGATGAAAAAACATAACTCCCTCTCATCTAGCATGCATTGTGTCAATGGTGCGGCTGGACAATGGTCATGTCAAGGAGGTGGACTAGCTAGGCGTTCGAGGACGCGCACTGTGAAGGGGCCATGGACAAGGGCATACCAACACCGTCTTCATGCAAGAAGAAGATATATAATTATAGCTGGCTATGAAAAAAAAGCCACAAGCAAGGAGCTAGACTCACATTAAAGAAATGAAGCGTCTGCAAGTCCATTCAAAACCAATCAGCTCATACCCACCCAATCACATCTAGCTAGAGACCACGCCGTCTAAAAAACAAAATAACATACATGCCACCTAGAATCAGCCCCTCCCCGTTGACCGCACACTACGGCCCGTCGCTCGGGCCACTCCCTCTCCTTTTGAATCTCAGCCATCAAAGGTCACCTGTAGATATTTTCCCCGTTGCGAGTTCCTATTGGCCACTGTCGAAGATGATGACACATCTAGGTTGTTTGTTGCGAAGAATGAAAACACACGCTCGTCGCACGCCAGATGTTTCGGAGGTGTTCCCCTTATTTTCCCGCATCGAGACATGCACGACTCTGTAGTCCTAATCACTACCTCGCCCTGGCCAAACCGCCACCATAGTTGGACCGACATCCCACGGACACCCCTCTAGGCATGGGAGTTTGTTTCTTCTTAAGCGTCTACACACCTATCCCACCCAACCTCTCTCTGCATCTCCCGATCAAGCTTTAGCGAGGCATCCAAGGCCGACGAAGCAACACAGAGGACCCAACCACCTTTGTATATGGTTGCATGGATGGCATATCCTATCTCTCCTTGTGGCAATATCCGTCCTCTATCTCCCTTTGAGTCTTCACCCCGTAGTGAGGCCGACGGAGCACACCTCGATGGTGAGAGAGGTGGAAGGTCTATATTCGCGATATCGGATCTATGGTGAAGGGCATCATATCATCTCATATAGGAGTGATGGTGCCAGTGGAGATCATTGTCGAGCTTGATTTGGATCTTAGGCGCAAGGGCTAGGCCCACCGATGTGGCTGTGCAGTCGCACATGGCACTGTCTGACGGACGCATGGCTAGGTAGGAGAAACTATCAACTTAGAAGAAGCGACGGATATAATTTCACTTACGTACAAGCATGCATCGATGATAGAAGTGCGCATGCACCTAATTAATTAATTTCCTTTGTTTTTCTTTGGAAATCCGAAGAAGGGAAAACAAAAGAGGTCAATGATCAGTCATAATGCATGCATCGTGGTAGCTTGGCGATGGTTAAATTACCGCATGCATTGATGCATACACGGATACACCACGCCAAAAAAGGCCTTTTGAAAATAGAAGGATTTGACTGACGCCAAATAACCATACGTGTTCTTACTTGATCGCATGGCCAACAAAATGAACAAACCAAATAAGTATACATGGCCTCCTTGGCGCTTTCTGCTGGCTGACCTAAACAAAAGCACACCTTGGCTGCAGTCAATCTGGTGCAAGCCAACGTATTCATGTATGTTGAGCATGCATGCATGCAGTGGCGGAGGCAGGATAAACCGACACCCCAGGCCCGCTTCAATACTGTAGCTACAATAATTATTACGGTACTACTAGAGTGCATACTTAAGCCTGCATGCGAGCCTTGCACCCCGGGCCAAGGCCATGGTTTCCTGGGGTGTGGCTCCACCCCTGCATGCATGGATTGATGTGCTACACACATGCTTCGCTTTGTGCCGGATTTCATTCAACATATTAAAAATTAATGACATAGCAATTTTAATAATAAGAGAATATTATATTTTGTAAGTACGGCTAGAATTCACCTTAAATATATTTGCATGCAATGTATTTGGTTGTATCCACGATGCTTTGTCATCGTCGTCACTTTGCATCCCTAAAGACACTTCAACATGCAATCAACCCAGGGGCCATCGTCACCAATGGCATACATGTCTCCTGTCCACAATACCACAATTGGCTGTGACATCCAACGCCAAAAGACCATGGTTGGGCCCACTTATTTGCGGTCACTTGAAGCCGCCTATTGTTCGTCAATTCGTCATGGTGGTGGACAACTCGGTGGAAGTGATAGAGTTTTGGACCAAGAATGACGAATATGCATGCATCCATCTATATATCCTGGAGGATACACACATGCATATGGATATTTTTTGCCTAGCCAAATGGAAGAGGCTGTTAGCTACCTTTTGTTTGTCTATAGCTAACTTGTGATTTGATCAAACCAACCCCCCATGCAAAAAGCTAGTCATAATCATGATGTGAACTTGCCAATCTATGTGGTACATCGCGATACTCAGTCCAAACGTCCAGCCTCGCCTTCTTCTCCTCCTCATTCTGTTAGCACATACCTAGCTTACCCATGTTAGCATCCGGATGCTTTCCGCTATCACCACCATCAGATAGAGATGGAATGGAAATTAATCTTCAAGGTGTGGTCCTGGATGATGGCGTCCCAAGAGGACGCTGACACATTAGACGTGGCGACAATACCGTAAACATGGTAGAGCTATCAAGTTCAAGATGGTGCTCTGACAACTTACTCGAAACACATTATGTGTCATGTCTTCATTCTACAACTAGCTAGTTAATATAAAGGTTTTTTTATATCATATATCAAATAAGCATGATACTATAATATAGATTATTATTTTATGCTATGAAACTTCACAGCTTCTTAGCCATGCATGTAAGAGTTGATGTAAGATGTAGATGCAGCCTTTGCATGGAATCGCAGAAATATAGATTTTCACGTGTAACATTTGCCAAAAGATGAATCACATATTCATTATCTCTCTCGAGAACAGGATTTTGTACTATATCATAAGTAAAGCCCAACGGCCACGATACATGGCGATGAGGTGACCGTATTACAAAGCAGATTAAAGATTAACAGAAAATCACCGGAGATCCAAAATTGCCACCGAAGACACGATGCTAAGCCTAAAGAAACCATAACTCCACGACAAAACCCCCCAAGAAGGAAACGACGCCTCTCGCCACCATTTTCGAGACCGAAGGCCTAGAGTTTCATCCGGAGTCTTGACACGGTGAAGGCAACCAAATCAACGCCTCCAAGAGGGTTACGACAACCGCTCCATTGTGGTTCCAGTGCCGAGCTTTCGCTTGGAAAAACCTTCGCCTGATTTGGACCGGCGATCAGCACGGAGTCATGTGTCATCCGCTCCCCGCCAGCCACCTAGGCTAGGGAAGGAATCACCACCACAGCCACTCGCTAGGAGCGGAGCACCCGGGCAGTCCACCTTCCGGGGCCGCCGCCCCGACATCCAAGCCCTCACACCTGTAGAGAGTTCGACAAAGGACAATAAGACAACCAGATTGGACAGGGAGAGGTCGGGGTTAGCGATCAATGCTCGGATCGCGGGCTGTAACATCCAGGCCCTTCCACACATCACCACCACAAACTGAAATGGGCCTTGTCAGGGACATGCTGAATCAGGGATGTCCTCTAGCATTGGCCAGAAGCCGGCCTGATAGGGTGACCCATTGGTGGTGAAGCAGAAGGCTCCTCCGGGCGGCCCAATAGGCCAAGGCGTGGGAAGACAGATTCTAGAAGATCCGGATTGTGGCCCAGTCCGCAGTCCGTCTTGGAGCAGAAGCCGGATTACTTGATATCCAAGATTAGAGATAGTTTCCTAATACGAATATATTCCTTTACTGTAAGCCCTAGTTTGGCTCCATATATGAAGCCGGAAAAGAGCCGCCCTATAGGCGAGATGAGACTCAATAATACTCAGACATTGTATTTTGTATATTTCAGACTTCAACCCTTATTTAGGGAGATTGCAGGAGTAGGGCGTCACCATTGTTGCGACGTGCCGAACATGGGTAAACTGACTTTCGCCACCGGATACTTCCCTACGTCTAGTACCCACGTTCTACCATCGGCTTATGGCACCACCTGCCATGAACCTTACTACGAATACATGACATGCCTTCTAGGAGGTCGCCGGATCTAGGCAAGTGGATCTAGCACCCTAGAGGATGGGTTCTGAGGAGGAACCCATGAAACCTAGCTGAACAGGCATGCTGCACCCACATTGCGCCCAATTGGGACTAGATCCGGGCCAAGGTCCAGCCGTCCCTGGCCAATACCACCCGTCGCCTTAGAATACCGCATCGTCCCAGACCTGTCAGTCACCACCGGCCGTCCATGTCATCACAACACCCGTGTTTGTGCGGTCAAAGGGCCCAGTCCAAGAACTAGCCGCAACCGCGACACTCATATCGTTCGCCGCCCTGGAGCCGTCCCAGAGCACCGCCGTCACCAGTGCGCCCCCACCGTCGCGCCCTTCGATTAGCCCTACGCCCTGGCCCCGCATGAAGGGGAAGGAGATGCCATGTTGTTACCCTTGCTTAGTCTTTGGACGGAGACACCGCCTGACAACGACGAGGAGGAGGAGAGGACAAGGGAGGGGGCTAGATAACGAGGTGCTAGTGTTTTCCCCCGTCGTCGCCCACGAGAGCGACTAGGAGGGAAATATGATGGCTACCCAAAAATCTTCCCCTTTTCTCTTCTCGTTTCGAGCGGTGTACCATTGTTAATTCTTATTATTTCATGGTTGTTCGAGGTCCCAATACCCCTTGAAGCAAAGAGCATGCAGGGGCTATGGTAGGTGCCGAGGATGCGAGGGATGGTTACGGGGCGCTAAGAGGAAGATCAAGCGGATGATGTTCATTCTAAAGTCGAGCTCGGACTGCGTGATCTTCTAAGTTGAGCACGAGCTCCGGTATATGATCACAAAGACATTGGAAAGTTTTTAGGTAGTTGAGTTGAGAAGATTATTTTTCCATGATCTGGACATTTTATCATAAGCAGATACACTTAGACACGTGTGCAAAAAGTCAGTCTCCAAAAGGAAAAAGTCGTGTATGCCCTCAGACCCGTAATTTCAAAACATAAAAGGGATAAATAATTAAATAATGGTTGTAATTAGCTCAAAATTAACACACCATTTGCCGCTAGGTTGCCTAGACTGAATAGTGGACCTCGACGATCGCGTCGACATAACCTAATTTTATGGTCAAGATAGTTATTACATGTAATTTCACGTTCCATTTTGTTACTGCTCATTATTAGGGTCCTTAGTTTATGTTAAGAGATAACCACTTTCTTTCATTGCATGTGTCATTTCTGTGCCCTGCGTTACTTGAGTCCTTAGTTTATGTCCTCACACGTATGATTATTGTATGCATGATTGTAGTTATTACCTATCATTTCTTATGTCATTATTATGCACATGATTATGGTATGCATGCTTGTAGCTATTACCTATTTTTACATAACAAAAGTGGGATGTGTAACGGACTAGCTAAAACCGGAGTAAAAAAAATCAATGTGATGTGGCACGTCAAGTAAAAATAATAAAAGCCGTAAAAGACGAAGAGAACTCGGGCTCCATGGAGCCCCATTTTCTACAAATTTTGAAATCTTCGTTTCAAGGTTTTGGAAAATTATGATTACAAATATTAGATGAAGATTATCCAACTCCACATATGTGGAAGAAACCAACACGAAACGTTTTATATTATAGCCTACACAAAATGTGAAATCTGACAAAATTACAGTTTTTAAAATACGTGTTGCTCACGGCACCGAGAACCATTTTTTTTTGTTTATCCTAAAATAATTATTCTACATTGGATTTCACCATACTAGTAGAGTTCATATATATAGGAAATGAATTTTAGATTTTTTTTTGAAAAAATTACAAATGATATTTCTAAAATATTCAAATAAAGGGATCCATGGAGCACGGGCTCCAAAACCAAAACGAGGCACTCGTTGCCTTATTTCCAAAAATGTAATCCACATTTGGCTATGCACGGTCTTAGTGAAGAAACATGACCAGCATATATGCCAAATTATATAGAATGTTCACCCTGAATGACATAGTTTAAATTTTTTGTTGTGAATGACTTGGGCGATCAACTCCTCTTACTGACATGTTGCTCCATGTCACTTTCAGTGGGCTCATCACGATAGGAGGGAACATGTCACGATCATACGATCTTCAAGGTGTGATTGATCTAGGAAAGAACTACTAGGGGGTTGCAAAACTCACTGGTACAAACAGGGGATTTCGTCCCGGTTTGTAAGGCCCATTCATCCCGGTTGTGTAACCGGGATGGGGCAGCCGGGACAAATGCCACTCCCCCATTGGTCCAGGTTGTGCCAGAACCCGGGATGCATGGGGCTGACCACGTGGCAGATGCGCTGGAATCTGGCCAGGGCCATTCGTCCCGGTTCTTAACACGAACCGGGATGAATGCCTCCTCTGCCGCGGCAGCACTTTTGCCATTTTCTCTGCCGCGGCAGAGTTTTCTTTTTCTATTTATTGTTTTCATTTTTATTTTATATTTTGCGATCAATTCGATTGTACGATACCCCTGTCACCATACACTGATAAGGATCCTTGGTGGCCCCTCCCCGGACCTCCCGGATCCCAGGAGAAGAGAGGAGCCCGGTGGCCCTTCCCCGGACCTCCCGGATCCCACGAGAAGAGAGGAGCCTCAGATATGCCGATACGAGAATGGGGAGTACCAGAGGAACATGACATAAAATAACGGATATGTCACATTATTGCTTCGTCATTAAATCATCTCTACCTCCCAATGTCGACATGGACTTCCATCACCTCACACATCTTCCTCTCTACGACGACTCACTGATTCACCGCCGAGCTCCAAGCCTACCCACTTTTTTCGAGTCGCGCGTTGACGCCATTGCTAAGCTCCACTATCAGTGCCGCCCACCTAAAACCTAGGCCTGACTACCTCGGATACATGCTCTAGTGCGACAAAGCTACATATACACGGTCTTCATCTCCTACAACAAGGAACATCGAGCAATTCTATCTTTGAAACAGATAATTTCGGAAGCCAATCACGCTATGTCACCACTAGGTAGGTCCCACATTATATATTAGCTAGATGATTTTTTTTACTTGTTGAACCATGTCTACGTGGTTCCCCAAATCCACAATCATCGGCTGCATCCTCCAAACGGTACCATCGCGTCTCGCCCTCCCGTGAAACCCTGGATCCAACTAACCACATTCGTCACGATTTTTAATCCCACTGAAATTCCTTGTATTAAAATGGTTCGAAAAAGTTAGGTAAGAATTTTTCTAGGGCCTTCATAATGTTGTTTCAGCGGGAAATAATTAATCATCAAATGCTTGAATTAATACCTAAAGTGGCTGTGGGTTTAGTGGGCCAAACCATCCCGATGGACAGGTATCGGGCCGAAGCCCAGTCGGCCAGATCAATTTAGGGTTAACCCCCCAGCGCGCAAATCACTCTCACCTCCCACGATCTCTCTCGTCCCCAGGCTCCCACCCACCCATTCGATCCCCATTCCATCCCGTGCCGCCCATGCCTCGACGGCGACCGGCGCAGACCTCGCTGGGCACGCACCCATCAACCTCCCCTTCCTTACCCCCTTTCTTCCCTAGCTCCCGACCCATATGCGCCACCGGCAACTCTCCGGCCGACCGGATCACTCGCCGCCGGCTGGGCCGCTCCCCCGGTGACCTTCTTCCTCTCGAATGGGAGGGGCTCGCAAGCGACCGGCGCAGCCCTAGACAGCCAGGAGGCTACGACCAAGGCGGGGCGACGGTGGCCCTCGGCGCCGCCCGTGGCCGGCGGGAGGACCTTACCGCGGTGGGGAGGCACGACTGAAGTGCTGGCGGTCGCCTGCCCGGAGCTGCTGTTTCCGGCGTCCACTCGGAGCTGCTCCAGCCTTCGTCGACCTGTTGCTCGTGCCACAGAAGGTGGTCTTTTTTCCTAATCGTCCCTCCCTTCGACCTGCTGCTCGTGTATGTTTGCCTAGATAGAATCAGGTTCCATGAGAATGAACGATCTAGTCAAGATTTGAGCATGTGCCATTCGGCTAGTTTGCTGCACTTTGAGTTCCTACTCATCGATCTAGATCACACATCAATCAGTCAGAGTGCGTAGAGCACAGCTCATGCCACATTCAAACATACGATTCTGCTTTGGAGTAATACAAAAACCACTATTACAGCTTCTGCTTTGGACTAGTACGTACAAAAAACCATTTCCGCTACTGAAATATTTTTTTATTACAAAAACAACCGAAACTCAGTGTTACATAGGAGGCCTTGCAGCAGCAACGCCGGGACCCCAACGGCAAAAGACTTGTAGTGCAGATTTAACTGGCAGGATGTTCGACTTGTTTCTTTATGCTTAATCGTTCTTGGCGTCTGTCCCTGAAGGCCTTAACCTGAACTATTTATTTATGCATTTTTGTTTCAGGTGACAGTGTTTTCAGCACTGCTGGTTCGAGGCCCTGGAGTTTCTGGCCCGGCGGTGCTCCGTCTGCCTGCACAGCTTCCCTGACCCTGGATGTGTCCCTGGAGCCTGCCACCGGTCTCCCACGTCGAGAGCGCGGTCGTAGACTGGCGGTGGTCTCGCTTGCCGGCGGGACGACGCCTCGTCGCGCAATCTCGGCGCACTGAGATCGGCACCGGCTACAATCTGTCTAAGGTGAGCTCTCATCCTCTGCTCTTTAGTTATGGCCATCTTGCCATCGCCAATTATAGTTTATATAGATAGGGCCAGGGCTTGGTCCTTATGCGTATATGGCTCTGCATTATGTATTTATGTTAACTATTTAATCTGCTTGTCCCTGCATTGGGAAGATCGTAAATTTAGGCATTTGGACTTTGGATGGTTCCTGTCTAGAAAGTCTGCATTTTTACAATGCAGCAGGCTTCTAGTGATTGGTGTAATGTATATCATGTTCGTGGTCATGGATCCCATGATTTATTTTCTCCCATCAAGCGTGGTCTAAGTGTTAGACACAAACTTTTGGTTGTTATGGTTTAGTACTGATTATTGTGGTCAATGACACTAGTTAGGCTTATTAGGCGAGCTTCTGGCTATAGGGGTTATGGATATGATGCCTACATTCTGTTAACTATTGATGACTTGCTCTGGTTGAGTGTATACACTAGGTGCATTTGGCTGTAGTTGCTGGTTATTGGCCTGATTCTATTTGTCTTGTTCTTGGATAGTTGTTTACAGTATCTATAGTATTTTCTTGGTTTATTTGATGCTAGGGTTTAGCTACTGATACCTGTAGTTGCTTAAGTTCACTGGCATGACATGGATGATCAATCCTATCTCTTGATCATGTTATGTTATTGCCTGTCTTATCTATTCTAGTCCGAGCATGGCAATCATTCCATCTTGTTGTTTAAACATACCTTTGATTTCCCTGCACCACAATGTTGTTGGTTTTGGTCACACCAAAACAGAATCACGTCATAATCTTGTATAAACTATGGATTTATCTTTCTTTTTTTGCGTGTGGAACTAAGCTTTTACTGATGCCTTGGTTGTTTGGGTTTAAACTAGGAATTCTGATGACAAAGCCACTGAGGCAGCGGAAGGATTTTGGAACTGATGTTCCCATGATAGAAAGGCGAGGCCTTTTCCTGAAAACTTTGCTTTTTTTTTTCTTAGCAGAGTTCAGGTAGAACCATCTATTTTCTTCAGCTGTGTGATCTATTTGTGCAGGAAGGACTGCCGTTGCAATTTGCCAGTCTGTGCTGGCTGTGGTGTCGGTGCTGTCTCGGCTTCGGCTACAGTTTGTCTCAGGTTATTCCTTGGGGTCCTCTTCGATCTTCTGCTGCTATAAATCGATGGTGATATTAGCATGCATATTGACTAGACAGATTGACGTATACCTGTTGTTTATTGCAACATGCTTCTTTAGGGCTCAATGCATGGTTAGTGTGTGCGAGCAGATGAAGATCTACTTATTTAGTGCCTGGTGGCATGTTTGTATGAGGTGCATATTTCCCTTGTAGGAATAACA
Organism: Alopecurus myosuroides; assembly: GCA_028641055.1. Taxonomy (NCBI): domain Eukaryota; kingdom Viridiplantae; phylum Streptophyta; class Magnoliopsida; order Poales; family Poaceae; genus Alopecurus; species Alopecurus myosuroides. The sequence goes on along the minus strand of CM054057.1, from coordinate 298,365,525 downwards.
ATGCTCCTGTTGCGTAACAGTAAAGAGTTTTTATCAGGTAGTATCCAGGCATGGCTATTTTTTTTTAGAATCTGGTGGTTGTGATGCACAGGGAACCATCTTATATCTATTTGTTCACGTATGATGATTGTAGGTGTAGGTGCTAAAAATATTCCTGTGGAGGTACTTTGATTAGATGTGGATTTAAACGATTGAAAAATAGGTGCCAGTATACATTATACTATTATAATTTGTTTGCTAGTCCATGCATTTATGGAGTTTGTGTTTTTGTGTGTGAAAAGTAACTTTTGAAGAGTGTAGCATGTTTCTGAACTGTTGACAAATGGATGGACTTATTGGTAGCTTTTAGCAGATGGCAGCTACAGGAAAGAAGGAACGGACAAGATGTTTGTTATTGTATCCTGACCTGGAGCTTTCCATCATCAATCTACTTGATAGGATTTTTTGATAGTAGTAGAGGATGCTTCTTTCTTCCTAGAGGTGCTGATGCCCGACCGGCTATGCGGCTGCTCTGTTACTCTATATCCAGTCGAGTTCCAGAAAGATGTAATAATCGTGTGGTCGATTCTTCTGTGTTGTTGCATTTTCTCTTTGATAAACCTGTAGCTGGCAAAGTTGGTTGGTTGACATGCTGTGATGTAGTCGTTTTTTATTGTTCATTGTTTGGCATGTGATTGAAAAATCATGCCAAAATTTCTTGTTTGTTCTGACGGTCCGGGCCTGAAGACGGTCGTGGGACCATTGTGCTGCTGAAGCAGACGGGTGATAGGAGCTTTGTGTTCTCCTTGTTTCGGCACCGGACATCAACTCCTTTCTACAGATTTTCAGTAAAAAATCAGTTGGTTAAACTAAGCAACCAGATGGTCATATTATTGGCCATCGAGACGATGATCTGTTGGTAATATGCCACAATTATTTGTTGGTATTGGGGATTTTCTCATATGTGACCTGTGAGTAGGGAAAATTCTGACAATTGCCTGGCCTTTCACTATAATCTTTTACATAGTTGAGAGTCGGGTTTTGCACATGCTACCCATCCAGATTCGGGGCAGTATGTTTCTAAGCTTGTTGATGTACTTTAGACCATAATTTTGAGAATGAAGTAATTAATCCACGTTTTTGTATGTGGTAAATTTGTACACACGGTCTGGTTGAGTTGAACCTATGGCTGTTTGCTGGTAGTTGTGCTTTCGTAGCTATGTAATTGAGCCCATGCGTTGGTTGGTCCAGTGACGGTGATTTGTGAGGCGAGTTGAATTTCATATTTGCTCTGTAATTTGTAGAATTGGAAGAGAAATGTCAAAATTTGAAGCACTTGTAGGGACTTGGTGAAACAACCGTACCTGCTGGTGTTAGCTTAGCTACAAATAAAAATGCATTCAATGGACGAGAAACATGCATCGATCCATGGGTATACTCCTTGACTACATGCACGCATGAAAACAAACCCCGTGCCCGTGCTTGGTCAGGGAAGGTGTGAGTCGGAGATTCAGTACCAAATTAGGAACATGATTGACTGGATTTAATTCCTGCCAAATTTAGTCCGGTAGATTAGAAAGTATTGCTCTGAATTGGCCGGCGTAATTCGGCGGGTCTAACTGACTCGGGCATCATCGCGCCATGATAGATACAAATACTACTTCTTCCTCCGTAATAATAGCATTGCCTTATTATTAGGAAAAGACTGACTCTGATCCGTGGCTTCACCATGCATGCTCTCCCAGCAAGCATTTTTGGTCGCCTCCAACCTCTCCCCTATCTCTATAAATCCAAACCCATTGTCACGAACCGCGCAGGTCACTAAGGCAAACCGTGCGTGCTTTTTTCTTTTCTTCTCACGCCACACGGCGAGGATGTCGCCCTCAAACTGGTAGATGCCGTCGTATGCGCTATGTAGGTGTTAATTTGGCCATAGGCCAGGCAACTACCAGTTGGGTAGCCGTACCTTGTGTCGTTGCTAGTACCTACTCCCAAGCAAAACGGAGAGAATACTCCACAATTTCGTTCACTACCGAAGAGTACCAACTCCCAAGCCAAAGAAAAAAAAAAAACGAGTACCGAGTACCGACGTCGCCTCTCTTCCTCATCTCGCCCCATTTCTGCCGCCGCCGGCGAGTGAAGCTAAGCCGGCAAGGTGAGTCTGATGCTTCTGGTCTTCTTACTCCCCCTCTTATCTTCTTCTTCCCTCGCGCTGTTCATTTAGTTCCTCGTCTCCTGTCCTGCAGGTCCCCCCTCGTTGTCGCGCCCACCATCTGTTCGACGAAATGTCTAACGCGCACAGAGCCGAGAAAGTGTTGGTACCAAGCGAGACGGACTGGGTCAGCGCTCTTCGGGACGGCGTGCTCGGACACATCCTTGGCTTCCTGCCGGCGGATGAGGCAGTGCGGACGTGCGTGCTCTCCCGGCGCTGGCTCCACCAGTGGAAGTTCATGCGTTGCCTGCGCGTCACCTCCCACGGGGTGTGGAACAATTAAGGCCCTCGAGAGCGCCGATGATATTAACAAGTTCGTCACCAGCCTGATGCTCCTCCGAGACCCGCGCGCAACACTAGATGTGGTCGAGCTTGACTTTACCTATGAGCCGTCTGACAGCGATGTTGCATACCCCAACATTTGGATCCGACATGCTTTGCTGTGCCAGGCTCAGGTGCTTTCTGTCACTCTGTTTGCTGAATACAACCTCGTGTTCGACGTCCCTCCTCTGCTCTCCAGGCATTTGAAAAAACTAAAGCTCATGTTTCTAGACTTCAACGGCAACATTCTTGATTTTTCAAGCTGTCCGTCCTTGGAGGTTCTGAAGATAACAGAATGCAGCATAAGTACTGGCAAGATTTCGTCCCAGTCAGTAAAACGACTGAGCATCCAAGATAGCACTTTCTGCCATGATCCCCGGACTCATATCTCTGTCCCAAGTATCGTTGACCTGCAAATCGACACTTTCCATGGCAAAGCTCCATTTCTTGAAAACAACACATCGTTAAAAACTGCAGTTCTCCGTGCTTGCTCGGTAGTTGAATGCTGTGAGCGAGGTATTTCTGAGGAATGTTGTGGTACTTGTGCAAAATGTTGTGGTAATGATGACCATCACGCTGGCTGTGTGCTTCTTGGAGGTTTGTCCAGTGCTACATATTTGGAGATGACAACAAGTTCTCTCGGACAGGTAGACTTACATATCTTCCATCTTAATTCTTATTCATGCGTGTTCTTTGTCTTCCGCTTTCTCTTTTTACTATCTATAATCTATGTCCATCTTTACTTGTCGCATGATGGATTGCTGAATTTGCACTAAAAAAGTATTAACATTTAGTACCAGCAGATGGAATTTAATTAAAATACTTCATCGGGCACACATTAGAAGATATGGATATATTATGTTTATACTGCTGGACTCTGTGTTCTGAGTTCTGACACTAAAAATTGAGATATTTATGTGATACTGACAGCAAGCATTCAGCCACCTATTCATGATGTTGATTTGTGTATGACTTGGTCTCATATGGTTAATCTATCACTATTTCTATGCCAACATAGAGGGACTATTAAATCTGGTTTTATAATTATCTGTGTCTGTTGAGGCATGGTATTAGATGTCTATTCGAAGGTTAAATACACTTATGTACAATTGTATCATGTACTATAAAATCAGATCCTGAGCTGTTACTAACTTACTATGCACTTTGTTCAGACTGCTTTCAGAAGGGATTTGAAATGGTGCCCCACATTTCGTAAGTTGAAGACACTGTTTCTGAGTGAGTGGTGCGTTGAAGGTGACCTCCGTGCACTAGTTTGTATGCTTGGGCATTCACCAATTCTTGAGGAGCTAACACTTCAATTGCATCTGTATATATTTTTGTAATGCTAAATTTTTGTACATTCTCTAAATGGATCACTTCTGTAGTGTTAATTTTCACGCATAACTTATGGATGTTTGGCAAATATTTGTCTTTGCTACAGGAATCTGGGCATACTTTGGAAAGGGAGAAAAATTATGGTCTGATGGAGAAATCAGCCTCTGTATCAGAGCACCTTAAGATGGTCAGTGTGAAATGTTATAAGGTTGATCAGAGGGTCTGCAAAGTTTTGAAGTTCTTGAGTACATTTGACATAGAGATTACTATCAAAAGCAATGGAAAAATGTAAGCTAACTATTGATTCTCTTCGCACTTTGGTGTATTTTGAAATTAGTTTCATATATGTTTGAGTGAAAATCTATCCTAGATTATGAAGAGAAATACAATGTTTAGTTGCAGTATAGATAACCTATATATAGTGGGTTAAAAAATCTTATCTCCCTTTTTGAGAAAGTATTATAAAATGAGGTGTGTCAATTGAGCATTTATTTTGAGCAAGTGAATTGAACATTTAGTTTTTGTTTTGTGTTGTTGCTAGTTTAACTTAGCTTTTGGTTCTTTTTTTTTCGTTCTGTGGCATTCTGGTGTTAGATATACTATTTTTTTTTTGCTTTGAGGGTTTGGTGTGTATGTTTGCGTTATTTTGACCCACTCTGTCTTAATACAGAACAACACATAGTTTTATTCGTGTTTTCGACAAAAATGTGCCTTGACTGAAGACGCACAAGTGAAAATGTACTGAAATTGTGCATTCCCTTAGCGTCGGTATATTTCTGATATCTGGTGCAACAAATTTTTGTGCGCAATTAGACATTTTCTATGATTCTTAGCATGCAAAACTTGTTGGTTTATTGGGAAGTTTTTTCTTAGGTAGTACTCCCTCCGTTACTAAATGTAAGATGTTTTAGCCCTTTTCCATATACACACATGTCTACATGTATCTAGACAACTTTTAGTGCACATGTTCACTCATATTAGCATGTATCTAGACAACATGAGCAATAGCTACAACATCTTATATTTAGGAACGGAGGGAGTATTTGCCGAGCACTCCAGAAGAATAGAAGCCATTGTATGGACAAGTACATCATATTATTGACATAACTACACACCAGTTGTTGTTCATACAAGCTAGCCTCATATATTTGAGTAGCCAATTTAGTATTAGATTGCGGTTTACATAGGTTAGAATGATATGTACTAAACCTGGAACATGCATTACTTCCTTCGCCCCTTGCCAAAGATCATACCATTTCCCAAACACATCCTTGAACCTGGTCAAATTTTGGAGTGGCATTTTGTGAATGAAACCAACCAGCAAAAAACATCAATGATGCAAAAAGATATTCCTCTCTATGTTCCTTTGCAGTCTGTATTTAACTTACATATGGGTTCTGTTATGATTATTTCTCCATTATCTCTCTTCTTATTCCATTGTCGTTTGTTGTGTGATTACTAATGACAGTTTGGTACTTGGCCATGCTGTTGTAGTTTAGAACGCTGTACAATCTGTACTCCAGCATGTTTAATCATCTCATTGCTTATGTCGTTTCTATTCTTGTCAATGTTTCATCTCATCTCCATGCCCACTTTGTTTTGCTCCCTTTCCTCAGTAGTTGGCGTCCATGTGAACCAAAGTGTCTATCCTACTGCTTGTTTTGAGACATTGAATTCTGTTGAGAAGAGCTGTTGTTATGGGACAGGTTAGCCTGATGCAGTGGAAATGGTAGTGTCAAGCTGGAAAATCACTTGTAAAATAACGATGAAGAGCTCCAAAGCACACACGGCTTATGGGTGGGTAGGTATGGAATGTGGAAAGCCAATGGAACAACTGGAAACCAATATATTGTAATGGAAAGTAAAGAACCACGGTGATCACAAAGCAAAACAAAGTCAATCTCCAAAAAATATGGAAACGCACACACAGGATAAATGGGGCTATGCAACCAGAACTTCCCCATTAACTAGTCTGGTCCTGTATATGTTTCTTTGTCAAGTAACTGAACAAGCTTATTTGTCCAGATGCCTCCTCTCTTAATATTTTACATATCTGTGCAGGATTCTGTTTGAAGATGTGGTGAGGAACTTTGGTCTGTTGATGGACGTACCACCCCGTGAACAATCAGGAGTGTAAGGCTGAAGCTTGTTGCTGTCTGTTGTTGCACGGGAATCTTACAATTGCAATGCATAGCTATTCAGCCTGGGAAAAATACTCTACTTTGAATCATGTGTTCATAAACGTAGAATTGGTGAAAAGCGATCCATTTGTTACTATACTATGTCTGGGCATGATTGATTAAAAGCACTCCACGTGGCATGATTGGAGAAGTGAAATATACTAGCAGCGGTGCTGCAGTAGGATTGCATATCTTTGATCTGGTTTCATCCAGGTAAAAGTTAATATAGATTATACCTTC